>JAKJHU010002730.1:0-27321 GCA_022316685.1 Progne subis subis
AGCGAGGTTTAGGATTAGCTCTGCTATGATTTAGGTGCACCTTGGTTCAGTTGCAGACACCGGTGTCTGAGCCTGGAACAGCTGATTGAGAAATTGGGGTGGTTCCGAAGGCAAATATTGAACTACGGGGTGTTTTGTGTCCAACAAACAGGCTGCTTGGATCCAGAACGGCCTGGCACTGGCTGATAAATCGATCCGTGCCCCGCTGAAGTTACACTCCTTGCCAGCTCAAGCCCTGCAGTCTGTATATTCGGGGAGAATGCAAGTGAAAGTTGGGGTTCTGACAAGTGAAAATGGGGGTTTTGCTTTCTCCTCCTCCTGGTCCTGTTGCCTCTGTGGTTGTGATTAACAGCAGCACCCTAGCCCCAAGGCAGGGGTTTAAGCATTGGAAGTCCTAGGAATTGGGGCAGGATTCCTTGCTTTGTGCTGCTGTACAGTGTCTCCGTGAGGACATCCCACCATTTCTGCTTTGTAGGGTACGTGCTGGCTTTTAGGGATGGGAAAATAACCTTGGAATTAGGCTTGGGGAACAGAAGAAGACATGCTAAAACAACTCTTAAGGCGGACATTTACTTCATATAGCTTGAAAACAAGCCCACTACACCCAGAATCCCCTCTGAGTGTGTGGTTTTGCAGCACGTAAAAACTGCAAGATGTCGGGATAGGTTTGGGATTTTTTTTTCTCCTGAAGGAGAGAGACATAGGTTTTCAGAGCCTTTTGGCAGCTGCTCATTGTTTCCATCTGAGGAAGAAAAGGAAAAAGCAAGCACTTCCCACCCTACCCAGCAAGCAGCCCTGAGGTGTGTTTTGAAGGCAGGCTGAAACATGCCCCGCAGTTGTACATCCCAGGTGAATATTTAGGTGTAACTGACTTTGATGAGTCTGCTGTGGTGTAAGTTGGCCCAGAATAGTTGTCTGGGTTCTGTCCCACCTCTGTAGCTCATTTGAGGAAACTGTGCTTTGAAGGTTTTAGTTTGAGGGTAACGACTGGCATGAGATTGGCAGGAATTCTCTGCTGGGGCTGCTGGTGCTGCTGGAATCAAGGGCAGCCTGGTAGGAGCTCGCAGCTTTGGTGCTTTTTGCTTCAAACCAAAGCCAACTTGCTGAGTTCAGCGTTGTTTATTATTTTGTAAATCAGTGTTTTCACGATGTGAGGATCTGAGGGAACACAGCAAGTTTGTGTACTAACAGGAGATCACATCCTGCTGCAGCCAGTCCAGAGGAGGCCAGAGAACAGAGCCAGAGAACACAAATGTGGCAATACCTGATTTATCATTTAGAGAAATGAATACCATAAGCAGGGTAGGAAATGGTGACTGGAGCCAGGAGGTCCCTTCCAGCTGACAGAGTTTTAAATCCAGGATGGCAAAAGGGAGAGAAGAATGTGCACGAGGGTGGAAGGTGCTGAGTTGGGGTCCCTCTCATTGCTGGGAGAAACCAGCTTTGCCTTGGGCCAAGGGAGACCCTCAGGTCTGGGAAGTGCCTGGTCCATGTGGGCCAAGGGGAGTTTTAAGCTGAGGATGAAGTGAGGAAAGCTTTCCCAAAAGTGCTCAGTGCCTTTCTTTTCCCCTAAAGTCAGTAGAAAAACAGTTGGCTCCCTGAAAATGAAGTAGTGCAGCAGCCAGGGAGGACTTGAAACTCCAGTAGTGAATGGGAAGAATAAATCTTGTAGTACAATAAATCAGCAAGGGAGCCAGATAGTGATTCCCTTTGCCATACAAGCTGGCTGTTGGGTAATAAAATACATTATTTATGGAGGAAGTGTGCAAATCCTTTCAGGCAGAAGATTTACCTGTCAAGGTAAATCAAAAACACTTCTTGTATGCAGAAAAAAAGCCAAAAAAACAAACAGAGATATGGAGAGACTTCTCTGTTAAGGGAAGGATGGGCAGCTGTAACTGAGGCCTGTGTTGCTGGGGGCTGATTCTAAATATGAGAGGAATGAGGGCAGCACAGTAGTAATAATTGTAATTGGCAAAGTAATGACTGAATGTAACATATCCCACTCTGTCCACTGAAACTGCTAAAAAGGTGACAGCATTCCAGTGAATGTAGGTGTTGGATGGCAAGGCAAAACAAAATCAGGTGTTGAACTGGGTGAGAAGCCTTGGCTGTGCAAAGATGCTGGTGAAAAAAGAGGCGAGTTGAGCCTTAAAATTAACTCAGGTAGCTCTGTGAGCTGACTGTCTAATGATGAATTGGGAGGCAGCAGTTCAGAAGGGGTTTGTGTGGATATTCACAGTTCTTCCAGTTTGTATTAGCAGTAGTTTGCTGTAGAAGACAAATGCTCTTCCTGTGACATGAAAAATTATATTATTTATCATACCTGTCTCTGCCCATAAAATGTTAATTATATAGTCCAGCCAGCCTGAGTTTTGTGCACTGGTCCCTGGGAAAGTCCCACTGGACAAAGGAGAAATGTCTTTAAGTCTCATAGCCTCAATTTTTACTGTATAGAGGCTGCATCTCGCTGGGCACATGGGGTGAATTTGGAATTCACCCTGTTCTTAAGCTTCTCCTTTTAACACCACAGCTTTGTTACTTTGTATTTTTAATTTTCCAGCCTTTTAAAAAGGAAGTCTCATAACAGTTTACAGCAACAGACCGAGTCCTAGAATCAACACTCCGAAGTGGGCGGATGCTGGGAGAAACCTTTTAAAAAAGCACCCCAAATCCTCCAGCCGGCAGACGCTGCCTTTTAACATCATAGCTGGTGGTTTGGCGCCTTTGCTGCACCTTATCTGGGCTTGGCAGGGGACAAAGGAGGCTGTGCTGATAACTGTGAACGAACACTAACCTCTGTTCTCAGCCATCACATAAGGTTGGCTTAGGAAAACAGCGAAGTAAAGGTGGAAAAGCACCTGTTCTGCCTCACTGATAGAAAAAGGAAGGTGCATATATATATATATATATAAAATTTGCATGTATTTCAGAGCAGTGGTGTAGGGGAAGCTTTAAGCAGCCCCTTCTATGTCTGTGATTAGGTGGCAGGAGGTATTTGCATGGCTATAAGCCTCCTGAAAAGGGTAGGGGCTTATGATCATCAGCGTATAAAAACAGTGCGACACAAAATAAGAGGGTTTTTGTATTTAAAAAAATAGATTAAATTTTTGTTTTCCAGCAGTTGTCCTGCTCTGCATCAGTGAGACAGTCCAGGCTCCTGTTTCACGGGGAGGATTGAATATTCACAGCACTCTGTGTGTGTGTTACGTGACTGAGAGTCCCCCCCTGTTGTGTTTGTACTCTGTGCACCTGCTTCCCCGGCTCAGCTAAGCATGGAAGAGCCTGGTGAGCCTAGGCCCTGCCCAAACCTCAGCCTGGGAAAATCTGGTGACTGTCACAGCTTGGCTTTCTTCTCACTCAGCCCCAATGAGTTTGCTTTTTCACGCTCAGATAGTTTTTCTGCTTTCTCTCAGGGGCATGGGACATGAAAAATTGAGTGATTCTGGCATTAGGTCCTGGAAGGGTGCGAGCCGTGGGGGCTGAGGCAGCAGAGGCGGCTGCAGCTCTGTTGCCCAGCTGTGAAAAGGGGTTTTCTCATAAAATTTCCTTTCGCCTCATCTTGTCACCTTATCTTAAGGAAGTTGTCACTGTAAAGAAAGAGCAGCAGTTTCCCGGGGCTGCGTGAGTCAGCTGGGGCTGCGTGGGGAGGACAGGGCCGGGTGTTGTTGGTGTCCCGGGGGAGGCGGTTCTCCTTGAGTCACTCTCTGGCTGCCCGTGCCAGGGTTTGTGCCCTGCGTCGCCTGAGCCTGCTGGGCGCTGGACCTGGCTGAAAGTAAGCTGCCAAGCAGGAGGTGAAAAAAGTGTGAAGAACAATGGCCATTCGTAGTGTGACTTTCTTGGCGTAATTCTAGCATCCTTGTGTGTAATTTTAGATGGGTTTGAGAAGGTGGTGGACTAATCGTGAAAAAGGAGGCATTTGATGTATTCCGCCTCAAAAGTAATGGCTCAAACTGGCCTTTCTGTTTGTGAGATTGCTTTTTTTTCCTTGAGATCCAGCAGAAACCTAATCAGATATACTTTGAGATCCATCTTTTGCAATGCAGAGGACTTCTACTTCTAGAAAAGCACATCTTAGTACATCTTTATCTTAGACCTAGGAATGGGCTGTAGGTTTTGTGATGTTGGGGTGAAAAAATCCCTCCACTGAATTTTGAATTTGCCTTCATTCTGAAGAGGCTTAAGGGAAGAGTTCTGATTGAAGTTCTGAAATATTTTTCATCTTTGCTTTTCCCAAAACTTTTCCCTGTGAGTCACCTGCAAAAATCAGGGAAGAGATCATTAGCTGTGATGCCTTCTATTCCTGAGTGACCCTGCTCTTCAGATTTTAGGATTCTTCCCACTGAGTTAAAAATCATGAGTGAGGTTGTGGCAGTATCTGCAGGGGAAAATGTCATTTTCTTTAAGTCTTTTCCCAACTTTTGCCAGAACTTCTGGTTTTGCCTCATTACACTTCCTTTATCTGCTTGGAAGCAGAAGTTTGGAAATTTTAATAAACTTCTTGCTGGTTGTGTTTTGTCTCTGACCAGGAACAAGGCAATCCTGAGTATTGCAATAAAACCCCCTGTGAAAGTGCTTCATATTTAACCTTCTGATTTTGTCTTGCAGTCGTGGAGCTTTGCTGGTCCTGGCTTTAGGGGCCTTCTGAGAATTGGCTTCACAATTTATTTATTTTTTTCTTAATTTGTGGTAGCCTTTTACTTGCAGCGGGGTTTTTCTTGGCTCCCTGCAGCTGATTGGTCTTTAGCAAATGCCCTGTGCCACTTCCTTTGTGTTGTATTTTGAGCACACTGGAAATGGATGGAAAATGAAGTATGGATGAAAAATGAAGAATGTCGCTCTGCCGTGATGGAGAGGCACTTTGGACAAGACACTGGAGTGACAGGGTAGTAGGAGGAGGAATGGCTTCCCACTGCTAGAGGGCAGGGTGAGATGGGATATTGGGAAGGAATTGTTCCCTGTGACGGTGGTGAGGCCCTGGCACAACTTTGCTTGCGTCTCCATGATTGTCCTTGCCCAGGTGATGCTGTTTCAGAACAGAGAATAGGTGGACACACACATGCATCCAACCTTCCAGGCCAGAAATACAGGATACACTTTTTGAGTCAAGTACCTTCATTCTTTTTGTGCCACTGAAGGCAAAGGAGGATGGAAGCGACGTGTCCCCACCTCCACCTTTACTGCTGCTGCAATTCCAAGGACTTTTCCTGTCCCGCTTTCAGTTCAGGAACAGAATGCTGGAGACGAAGGTGAGGTTGCTCCTCCTCGACACCTGACTCCTGTGGTGAAGCGAGAAGGCAGCGGCACCCTTTGAGATAAAGTGGTCTCATCCTTTCTCTGCATCCCTCAAAAGGGGTGGCAGGAAAAAGCCACGGTCACCCTACGCCTGCAGACAAGGGAAATAGGAAAGAGATTTTCCTCAATGAGAGGAAAAATGAAAGGAAGTTTTAGGAACTGCTTTAATCATTAGCATATCTGAAAACCCAGTGCATGTGGAGAAGAAAAACAAAACCTGTTGAGAATTGGTGATGATGCTATTCCTTTTCCTGATATCCCACTTTGTAGGGGACCTGCTATATCTGAGCCCCAGTGCAGCAGGATCTTTCAGGTCATGTGCTAAATGTCTGGCTTCATTTCACTTGGTTCACTTCATTCACTTGGTGCATCTGACCCTAGTGATTCTGGAGTACAGACAGCATTCAGGAATGCGAGATTATGGGATGGGAGCTGTCTGAAACTAAGGATGTCCCTGTATTTGGAGGTAATTGAAGGGCAGGCAGCAGACCTGGCTGGAGGGGAAAGAGCCAAACAAGGTAAAGGGATTAGCAAATCCTAGCTCCAGCATGAGGAGTGTTTGATTTAATTAAAACATACAGTGCTGGGGAAGTAACAAACTGCTCCAAGGCTGTGTGATGAAATCCTGCTGTGACCTGTTGAAAACAAACCGGCTGTTTTCCTTGAAGTTTCCAGAATGTGAATATGGACAGTGCTTCATTTTCCTTGCACTGCAGGATTACAGAGGGTGGATGAACCACCCTGACTCTTGGGAGAATTTTTTTGTGCTATTGGTGAGGTTTGGCAGAGCATGGCTGAGTCTTTTGGTGTTATTTCCAGGGCTGTACCCAGTCCAGTGGGTAAAAGTCTTTGGTCTCCAGGACAACTGCCACTGGTGCACTCTACTTTGGCCTCAGTCAGCAAAACATCCTTCTGGGAGAGGGATTATTTTAGAGGTTGAAGAAATCTCTATCCTTCAGGAAAAGGAGGCACTCT
Source organism: Progne subis subis (assembly GCA_022316685.1). Lineage (NCBI taxonomy): Eukaryota > Metazoa > Chordata > Aves > Passeriformes > Hirundinidae > Progne > Progne subis. The sequence goes on from JAKJHU010002730.1 coordinate 6,271, forward strand.
GTTTTGCTAAGACTAGTTACATTTATGCCTGCCTTAGTGGTTTATGCTGTTGTGAGAGTGCAAAGGATGAGTTCTTCTCAAAAAAAAAAAAAAAAAACAAAAACAAAAAAAAAAAAACCACACAACAAAAAACCACAACAACAACTGACTGTGGTGATCTGATTCCTGCCAGTGCAGCCTTGGGTGGGATGCAGTCGACCCTGGATAGACAGTGTGAATTTGGCATTCTGCAGAGACACTGATGCAGCTCTACAGCCTTTCAGCTCTTTCAGCTCGGCTCCAGTGGTGCCTTAGTAGCAGGGGAGTGATTTTTGTCTTCTCTGGGTTCAAGTTTGAATGCATAGCTAGATTAGGTAATAGTTTCAGATGCAGCTTTTTTTTCATCCAGTTCTTTTCACACAGCAGCCATAACTTCTAAAATCACTTATTAGAAAACAATCCCTGATTAGTTTCCAGGTCAGAGGCTCAATAAATAACTGCTAATCGCTTTTCCCTACTGCATTTCAGGCAGCAGCTGCGGGCCTCAGCTATGTTGGGGCGTACGTCATCAACACCTACAAGAGCTACGACAACTTTCTGCAGGACAAGTACGCCCTGCTGCCAGCGGTGATCATTATTTGCGTGGCGGTGGTGATGTTCATCATCGGGCTGATCGGCTGCTGCGCCACCTTCCGTGAGTCCCGCGTCGGCCTGGGGCTGGTGAGTGCGTGTCCTGTGCCTGCCCCTGGCAGGGGAAGTGCTAGGCTGGACCTCGGGAGGCGGATCAGAGTAGAAGGTTGTTGTGATTCACGCTGCTGGAGCGCGGCTTGTTTGTGCGAGTCACCTACAGCACTGATTCGCCTCAGCTGGCTCAGTGAAGATGAGCGCGGGGAAGCGGCAAGTTTTGAGGAGTGTGGTGGTGAAGGAACAGGAGGAAATACAAGTTTCTAAGCAAGCAAACCACAGTATATTAGTTTTCCTGCTGATTTTAGTCCTCTGAGTGCTGAAAGTATGCCTCGACTGCTCATAGAATTACTTTTAAAAATCCAGAAAGGTTCACTTACAGTAACATCATGCCCCAGGTCACGCCCTGAGGGCAGTGTGAGTCCACCAAGCAGTGCACAATGTACCGAGCTCAGCTGCTGGTTTATCTGTGCACTCTTCCCTTTGACATCCACTTCGTGAAGTGTTCCACAGCCTCTTCACACAGGTCATGTCATGCCAGTGTTCAGGATCAGGCACAGAGCCTATGGAGCCACAGTCACCATCCCAGCCGATTACGCACGGTAATCCCCGAAAGGTCTGCGTTGGAGAGGACCTTAAAGCTCGTCCAGTTCCAACCCCTTTTCCATGGGAAGGGACAGCTTCCACTAGACCAACCAATACAACCATGTTACTCTAAACTCTGTGCAACCTGGCCTTGAACAGTTCCAGGGGGAGGCAGCCACAGCTTCTTCTACTCTAAATTATTTTCCGGGAACTATTTTGATTGGAGAGGCAATAAGAGATAACGATCGCTTTACTGCTGTAAATGAATGTGAAGTGTATTGTGCAGTTGAATTCAAGATTCTCTCTGTCTCTCTTTTTTATTTTCAGTTCTTGGCCATTATCCTGGTTATCTTCATTGCAGAGGTGTCCGCTTTTGTCCTGGGATTTGTTTACAGGGAAAAGGTAAACAAAGAATTAGCATCTCCGTCCCAACATAAAAGTGAAGAATAGATCTCACATTGTTTTATCACTCCAATTTATCTGGTTTGGTTTCTTTTTTACTTCATCCCCTGTCCTGCAACCTGCAGATCAAATGGGAATGGGGATGTCTTTGCTGGGAATGCGGTGAATATAGAAAGTACCTGGCAGATATCACAACAGCCTCTGAGTTGGATTAAGCAGTTGTCAATGCTCCCAAAGGAGGGCTTTTCCATTAAGGGTGGCAAGCTTCTACCCGGGAACGTGATTCTGGCTAAGTGCCACCTGAATTTTGTCTAAAACGTTGCTTGATTTTTCTTACTTCTTCTTTCCCCTCTTGAGTTATTTGGGATAGAGATCTTTTGCAGTTTCCACCAGATAAAATGTTCAGCTCTCGCATTAAAGCCATCTGCATTGTTCTTCTCTGTCTCTCTAAACAGGTAAAAACTGATGTGCAAGTTACAATGCGCTCAGTCTTTGAGAAGTATGATGGCAAAAGCCCAGAGTCTACAGTTGTGGATTACTTGCAAGAACAGGTAAGAAAATATCTAAGCATTGTTTGGAAAAGAACAGTTGGGTCCTAAACAAGGAATTTCAGCTGGGAAAGGAGGGGAGAGGATGAGTGGGGCAGTATGCTGGAGCTTGGCTCTGTGTTTAGCATCCAGTTCTCCTAGGCAGCTTGAGGGTGTTCCTCACTTTGCAGAGCTGCTGTGCTCAGGCTCCGGGTGTGAAGTTCATGTAGTGAGGGATGTGGTTGATGAGTGACATTTGCATCAGAGCAAGTAAGTCCATGTGAATAACTGCTGTGGAGAACATTGCACCATAAAATAGCGAGATGATGGAAGACCCTACCCTGCAACTTGTCACCCTCCTATCGGAGTTTTCACAAAGGATAGACTAAGAAGGATGCAATAATGTCTGAAGGAGATTGATTTACTACATTTATTGTTTTCCTGAAGCACCGCTGCTTGTAAATCTGCTGCAAACTAGTGGCAGCTCTGGCCCACTATGCCTAAGATTTAACTCAACGTGAGCATCCATATATATATGAACATATATATATATAATGTAGCTAGTAATACACGTGTATAATCTTATGTAACTGCTGTAACTGTCCTGTGTTTGGTAGTTTCACTGCTGCGGGGTTAAGAACTACAGTGACTGGACGACCACCCAGTGGTTTAATTCCACTGGGAACAACAGTGTCCCCCAGAGCTGCTGCCAGCAGGAGGCCAAGAACTGCACAGGGCACCTGGATCAGCCGCAGGAGCTCAACACACGGGTGAGGAGGAGGGGCTCGGTTTCAGAGGTGGGAAATGCTCATTTCCAGACACGTGGAACCGTGGAGGGAAGCACGCCAGGCAGAGTTCGGGGATATGTCCATAGCTGTAGTTGTTTAATCAGATCTGGGGCAGGGGAACAGACTGATCTGCGTGTGACTGCTTTGTGTGCCTCAGTGACAATCACACGCAGACAAGAGATTTTCGCAGAGGTTCTTCCGATCCAGCTCCTAGCTGGGAGAGTGGAGAGAAGAGAGCCCCTTTGTTTCTTCTTTACTTTTTATACATTTGTGGGTCTAGCAGAAGATTGGCTTTTTGGGGTTTCCACCCCTCAGCCTCAGTGGCCAGACCAACCGTCAGTTACAATTGTTTTCAGGTTAGAAATATGCAAACAAAGGACAGAGAATGAAAAACAAAGGATATGTTTATGTTACATCTGTGGGAAAAGGTACAAAACTGCTCTAATATTCTACAGTAACTAAAAGATCTGACTCCATTTATGAATTCAAAAGGCTAATAAAAAACCTCAGAAAAACCAGGGTAACAATTGATCACGTTCATTCTGGAGGATTAGGATTCTGCCAGGGCTGGAGCCCCTCTGCTCTGGAGCCAGCCTGGCACAGCTGGGGCTGCTCAGCTGCACAAGAGAAGGCTCCAGGGAGAGCTCCCAGCCCCTGCCAGGGCCTGAAGGGGCTCCAGGAGAGCTGCACAGGGACTGGGGACAAGGCACCGAGGGACAGCACGCAGGGAATGGCTCCCAGTGCCAGAGGGCAGGCACAGCTGGGATCTTGGGAAGGAATTGCTGGCTGGGAGGGTGTTGAGGCCCTGGCACAGGGTGCCCAGAGCAGCTGTGGCTGCCCCTGGATCCCTGGCAGTGCCCAAGGCCAGGCTGGACAGGGCTTGGAGCAGCCTGGGACAGTGGCAGGGAGTGGCACTGGATGAGCTTTCAAGTCCCTTCCAATCCAAACCATTCTATTAACTCCATAGCAGGTTCTCCAGTCCAGGGGTATAAGTTGGCTTTTATAGATATCATTGGTGGCCTTCTGCCTCTGAGTTTTGGGTGCTTGTTTAAGTGACCTGAGCTAGAGGAAATTCAGATGTAGCAAATGTCAGTAGATTGCAATTTGTCAGTGCCTCTCCTCAAGCAGGAGGGAATAAGCTATCAGGTCTGGAAGACAAGAATGGAGTTTCTCAGTTCTGCAGTGCTGGTTAGACAGGCCTTACCAGGCCTTGAGGAGAGCTGAGGGCGGTGAAAATAATAATAACTTCCAGCTGGAAGAAAACATTTTAACATGTTTTTACCTCTTTCACGGCAGGGCTGTGCACAGGAGCTGGAGTCTGGGCTGCAGAGCGTTATCAGCTATGCCATGCTTGTAATCCTGGGGTTTGCCATCGTAAAGGTAAATAAATGTTCCTGCTTCTTCCCTCACGGAAAATAGTACTGTTTGCCCTTGGAATTTGGGTCTCTTTCATCTTCACTGTCCTAATAGCCTACAGCTTTTTTCTGCCTCTGAAGCCGACTCAGTCCTACATGTCCTCGCTTGTGTTTTTCCGGCTGTCTCCGTTTCATCTGCCTGACAATGATAGGAGGGACTCAGAGGACGTTAGAGGATTTGGGATGGAAATTCAATGCAGAATCTATTTTATCAAGGAGTCACAGAATCCCAGAATGGTTTGGGTGGGAAGGGACCTTAAAGCTCACCTCATTCCACCCCTTGCCATGGGCAGGGACAACTTCCACTGTCCCAAGTTGTTCCAAGCCCTGTCCAACCTGGCCTTGGACACTGCCAGGGCCTGCCCACCTTCACAGCCAGCAGTTCCTTCCCAATATCCCACCCATCCCTGCCCTCTGGCAGTGGGAAGCCATTCCTATCACTCCTTGTCCAAAGGCATGCTTAAATATTTTGGAGAACTCATTTTATCCCAGAACAATACTCGCCTTTCACTGAAATTTTCCTGTGGGAAGATAACCAGTAATTAATGTGAATGTATTAATTAATGGGACAAACCAGAGAGGAAACACTCAAGCCAGAACTGTTAGTGGGAATTGGTATGCAAAAATAACGCTTTCTGTAGATGTATTTTTAAATGAGTTTTTTTCATATGATGAAGTCATCCACTGTGTAGGTGTTCAGTCTGAGGACTGAAACAGAAATACAGCAGGGCTAAGTCTGTTGTGCACTCCCTCTTTTCCAGTTCTTCGGCATGCTGAGCGTCTGTGTGCTTACTTGCAAGAAAGAAGAAAGTGGATATCAGCCTCTTTACTCGGGGGTGTTTGCTTAAAAAACCTGAAAAGAACAATCTTGCTTCCTGATGATGAAATGTACTTGTGATCATACCACAGCTTTCTGAAACATTATGCTAAGTTTGGACCTGTGACTACAGGTGTGCAGGGTGGTGCAGTAGGCTCCAGAAAGAAACTTTCTTCTGACCTTTTCTCTGCCCCAAAAACATGCAGCAGAAACTTTATCTTTTAGTCAGTAAACTGGTGCACACCACAGGAGGGGTTTTCAGTTGTCTGCACAAACCTTATATCATCCCCATGGTATGGTTTAAACAATAAAAGAAAGTTCTGAATGCCAGGTTTAAATACTTTTCATAGGCACGGGGATCTGTAGTATGTTTTTTCCGTATCTGATTGTGCAGTTTCTGGTTTTTTCACCTTTCTTATGTCATGTGTTGTAATTCTGTTTCCTGGAGAGGTTAGTGCAAGACAGCCCTGTGTTTAAAGTCTGGAACAAGCATTTGTGTGGTTGCTTGGAGCAGCTAGCAAACATGAAAAAAAGGTTTTAAGCTTTTGGGCTCAGAATTCTCTCCCTTTTGTTTGTGTGCAATCTCTTAATTATTGACATTAAAAATTCCTTCTGAAGCAGGTCTTTTGAACATTTTCTTCCTTTTTTTTTCTATGGTTTGGCTTGGGGGATTAGTGCCATACTTCCACCCTGACCACGCTTCTCCGCAAAAATGTTAAAGACTCATTTTTGTACAAAGCAATTTCAATAACTTGCTGTAGATCTGCTTTTGCACATTTTCTATTCTCCTCGATTCTGCTGGACACAGTCACTTATTCCTTGGATTGCATGCCTGCTTTAACACAGTCCTTCTTTAACTCGTTTGTATGTTAATCTGTTTATAAACTCTTCAGGATTTTGGGGATAGAGAATGGAAGGAACTGTGAGCTTTTATGTGGAATTGTGGATCAGCAACACAGATTCTGCTGATTCCTTCCTTGGAGAGATAAGCAGTCTGTCCTTAACAAAATAAACCTTTATATTTGTAGCTAATTAGAAAAAAAAAAAGTATCTTGGGATCAGTGTAAACTGTTTAATTATCTCCATCCTTACTCCAAGAGAAAAAGAAAGCGATGAGTGACAGTGTCCTATAGGAGACACACCAGCATCAGCATGTGTATGTTGAAAACGGAGTTTTTACTGAGGTCTTTATCTTCTGTTAAATGCTGAAATAAACTAAATTTATACAACCAAGTAATAAATGGTGTGGCGGTTGTTGGTCGATACTATCACAATTCCCTGGAGGATGTAAAGTCCTAAGGGGCGGGCGCCTGTTGGCGCTGCCTCGGGGATCCATCCCACCCGGCTCCCCTCAGCGATCCTGCCTTCCCTTCCCGCTGCGTTCAGCGACCCCGGCTCCCCTCAGCGATCCCGCCTTCTCTTCCCGCTGCGTTCAGTGATCCCGGCTCCCCTCAGCGATCCTGCCTTCTCTTCCCGCTGCGTTCAGCGACCCCGGCTCCCCTCAGCGATCCCGCCTTCTCTTCCCGCTGATGTTCAGTGATCCCGGCTCCCCTCAGCGATCCTGCCTTCCCTTCCCGCTGCGTTCAGTGATCCCGGCTCCCCTCAGCGATCCTGCCTTCCCTTCCCGCTGCGTTCAGTGATCCTGGCTCCCCTCAGCGATCCCGCCTGCCCTTCCCGCTGATGTTCAGTGATCCCGGCTCCCCTCAGCGATCCTGCCTTCCCTCAGCGATCCTGCCTTCCCGCTGCGTTCAGTGATCCCGGCTCCCCTCAGCGATCCTGCCTTCCCTTCCCGCTGCGTTCAGCGACCCCGGCTCCCCTCAGCGATCCCGCCTTCCCTTCCCGCTGCGTTCAGTGATCCCGCCTCCCCTCAGCGATCCTGCCTTCCCGCTGCGTTCAGCGATCTCGGCTCCCCTCAGCGATCCCGCCTGCCCTTCCCGCTGATGTTCAGTGATCCCGGCTCCCCTCAGCGATCCTGCCTTCCCTCAGCGATCCTGCCTTCCCGCTGCGTTCAGTGATCCCGGCTCCCCTCAGCGATCCTGCCTTCCCGCTGCGTTCAGTGATCCCGGCTCCCCTCAGCGATCCTGCCTTCCCGCTGATGTTCAGTGATCCCGGCTCCCCTCAGCGATCCTGCCTTCCCGCTGCGTTCAGTGATCCTGGCTCCCCTCAGCGATTCCGCCTTCTCTTCCCGCTGCGTTCAGCGACCCCGGCTCCCCTCAGCGATCCCGCCTTCCCTTCCCGCTGCGTTCAGTGATCCCGGCTCCCCTCAGCGATCCTGCCTTCCCGCTGCGTTCAGCGATCTCGGCTCCCCTCAGCGATCCTGCCTGCCCTTCCCGCTGCGTTCAGTGATCCTGGCTCCCCTCAGCGATCCTGCCTTCCCTTCCCACTGCGTTCAGCGATCCTGGCTCGCCTCAGCGATCCCGGCTCCCCTCAGCGATCCTGCCTTCCCGCTGCGTTCAGCGATCTCGGCTCCCTTCTCACCCGGCTTCCCTCAGCAATTTCGCCTGCCGCTCTTCTTTCCCGGTCCCCTAAGCGATCACGCCCAGCTCTCATCAGGGACCCGGCCTCGCTTACCGCCTTCCCCAGGGATCCCGCTTTCCCTTCCCGCCCGGTTCCCTGGGCGTTCCCCTGAGCGATCCCGCCTTCCGCCCTTCCTTCCCGTTCTCCTCAGCAATCCCTCCTTTCTTCTCGCCCGGCTCCACTCAGCGATCCCGCCTTCCGCCATTCCTTTCCGTTCTCCTCAGCAATCCCGCCTCCTTTTCCCATTCCTGCCTTTCTACCCTGCTTCCCTTTGCAGTGCCGCACCTTTCGCCCTTCCTTTCTCGCTCTGACCAGACTTCCCGCTTTCCCTCTCCGTCCCCTTCCCGCTGTCCTTTATGTCTTTCGGTTTTTTGCTCGCCTTTTGTAAACGTCACTTTTGTCAAATTATTTGTACAAGAGGAGTGTGCCTAGTGAAGGAAGGAACCTGTTTCAAGCCGAGCGTTAAGATTACATCACCCAAACAAATGTGCATTAGGTGGGCGGAGAATATGCAGTAAGCGGGCGTGCTCATGTGAATTTTACTATACAGTAAATTTACTATACAGTAAATATAGTAAAGATAGATGTAACTTTTTACCCCTTGGCAAGCTGATTAGTGGGAACTTCCTCCTTGCACGCTGCGCTGAATAAACGTCTCCTTTCTAAGGTGAACTGTGTCTGTTCACAGAGCCCCTAAAATCGACATCCTTCGCGCTCCCGCTGCCCTCAGAGCTCCAGCCTTAACGGCTTTCCTCCAGACTCACAGAAGTACAATCAAAGGTTGGAAGAGACCTCCGAGATCGTGCCCCACCTATGACTGATCCCTTTTTGCCACCCAGACCACAGCACAGCCACGTCCAAGCGCTCCTTGGACACCTCCAGGGATGAGGACTCTAAACCTCCCAGGGCAGCCCCTTCCAACGCCAGAACGCCCTTTCCATGAGGAAATTCCTCCTGAAGTCCAACCTGAGCCTCCCGTGGCGCAGCTTGACACCACATCCCCTTATCCTATCACTGGCTGCCTGGGAGAAGACACCAACTCTGACCAAGCCGACAACCTCCTTTAGGGCCCCGCATCCCTCCCCTGGCTCCCCTCAGCGCTGCCCCCGCTCCGCCCTTCCCGCCCCTCAGTGCGCATGCGCCCTCCCCGCCCTCCCCAACGCCCGCCCGAGCGCGGCGGATTCAAACCGCGGCTCGAACCGGGACGCAGCAGCCGCGCCCTCCCTCCTTCCTCCTCCAGCTTCCTTCTCCACCGGCCCAGCTGCCACCTTCCCCGGCCCCCGCGGCTGACACGGTGCGACCAGGACCGGGAAGCGCTGGCGCTGCGCCTGGTATAAAACCTGAGGAGAAACGGGCGCTGCCGCCGGGCGCAGCGGGCGGCCTCCATCCCCTCAGGGTATCCCGACCCGCCTCGGAGCGTCCTGGTTCCACGCAGGTACGGAGGGTGGGGAAAGGCGGCTGGTGGCTAAGAAAGGAATTCATAAGCGCGGCCGTTGATAGTATTTTAAGCCAACAGCGAAATAAAGGCGTTTTTAAAGTTTCCGAGTGTGAGCCGCCGGAGGGAGCTGTGTAAGCGCTCAGTGCCGGGCCACAGTGTTGAATGCGGGGGTTTGTCACATTGTGAAACTTTTTTTTTTTTTTTTAAATCAATTCCTGTCTATAATAGGGTTAATAACTCTATTGGTATAGACAATATAGTAATCGATATATATTGCTCTTTTTGATGCCTCCCGACTTCCCTAATAATAATAACTGCTATTTTTTTTTTTTTTTTACACAATTGTTTTAGAAAAACACACCTCTTTAAACATCAGTCCTCTGATGTAGTCTCCCTGAGAGAGCCTTCTAAAACTGCCTTATATAAGCCAGGTATTTCTTGGTTTTTGCAATAAATTCCAACTCCTTTTTTAGTGGACACTTGTATATAATAAGGATGCTCCCAGCCTCATGAGGAATCACTGCACTGATATCACACTGCATTTATCTCCAGCATTCTGGGAAGCTTATTGGCTTGTCTAGTGCCAGTCACTTTATGCTTCCCTTTCCCACCTTCAATTCAGTAAGATAAAAAGAGAATTACTCCACTTACTGTTTTGTTTATGTTCCCTTTGCTTCTTTGACAGATCAGGGTCCTTCTACAAACTCTGCTTTTGTTAGCAATGTTTGCAACTTGGGTATGTGTTAAATTCCTGCCTTCATTTTTGTTCCCCTCCAGAGTGATGATGAAGGATATGGCATCCCCAACCCTGGAAGATTTATGCTCCCACATCAATGAGAAGATTTCAAATATTAAAAAGTGTATCCTCTTGAGAGACATCGGTAAACGAGACCAGCAGTGCGGTTTGGTTTGCACTTCACTCCGAGAAAGACACCGAGGGGCTGGAGCGTGTCCAGGGCAGGGAAGGGAGCTGGGGAAGGAGCTGGAGCCCCAGGAGAGGCTGAGGGAGCTGGGAAAGGGCTGAGCCTGGAGAAAAGGAGGCTCAGGGGGAACCTTGTGTCTCTGCACAACTCCTGACAGGAGGGGACAGCCGGGGGGGTCAGGCTGTGCTCCCAGGGAACAGGGACAGGAGCAGAGGGAACGGCCCCAGCCTGGGCCAGGGCAGGCTCACGTTGGACATCAGGAGGAATTTCTTTATGGAAAGAGTGGTCAGGAATTGGAAGGGGCTGGAAGTCTACAATTCCACCAGGGAGGTGGTGGAGTCCAATCCTTGAAGGGATTTAAAAGCCATATGGTTGTGACACTTGGGACACGGGTCAGTGGTGGCCCTAAGAGTGTTCTGGGCGAATAGTTGGACCTGGAGGGCTTTTCCAACATAAGTGATTCAGTGAACTCTGACTGTGTGGAGTACAAGGCTGACAGTTGGGCTTGCTCCTTCTCCCGGATGGATATGGTGGCTGGGGAGGAGGGAGTCAGATAATCACTGCTTGTGAAGGGGAGGAATATCAGATTTTAGTTTTTTTTCTTGGAGACTTTGCCTCTTAATGTTCTCTCTTTTACAGGCAAAGATGAATGCCGCAGGCCTGTGCTTCGTAAAATACAGAATGAGGTGATCCTTGTACATGATCTGCTGAATAAAATGGAAGCCGAAGTTAAACAGCAAGAAAAACTGAGAGATTTGCTAAAAGTAATCCTTTTTCTTTTCCTGTTCATAAAACACTGAAAGATTCAAAGAAATCTTCAATCTTCGTATGTCGTGGGTTTTTTTCCTAGATCCTTAGTGATGTTTGGATGCATGTGCTTATAAGAGAAACTGGGGCTTGGAACAGACCTGCTGATGGTTTGTTAAGCAGTTCTACAGAACAATGAACATTAAAAATCGTATTTTTCGAGGCTTTTACATAGAATCATAGAATTTTAGGATGGTTTGAGTTTGAAGGGAGCTTAGAACCCATCCAGTCACAACCTCCTGCCATGGGCAGGGACACCTTCCACTATCCCAGGCTGCTCCAAGCCCTGTCCAGCCTGGCCTTGGACACTGCCAGGGATCCAGGGGCAGCCACAGCTGCTCTGGGCACCCTGTGCCAGGGCCTCAACACCCTCACAGGGAAGAATTTATTATTAGTGTCTAATCTATGTCTACCTTCCTTTATCTTAAGGCCATTAAAAAATTAAAAGCACGTCTTTGTGAGTGGCCTTGTACACATATTTTTATCATAATAGATACGGTGATCTAAAGAGCAGTTCTACTTACACATATTTGCAGTAGCTGCACAAAGTAATCAGTTAGAATATTTGTGTGTCATTCTACTGTGTGTTTGCAGTTAAGTGTTTTTTGGAAATGTAGTTTGGGGAATGGAGGTGAGTTTACTGTAGTATCTCTTCTTCACTATCTCCATTCCCCTGACCAGAGCTTGCTGAGGGTGTATTGCTAAAGTTCCTTTTGCCTGCTCAAGTTTCTCTGACATTCCAAGGGCAAGGACAGACGCTCCTTCCTGTTTATCTTTACTAGTTTCCCTGGGAAAATTATGGGGTGTGGAGGTAAGATGATGGGGAGACCATAAACGACACCTCTCAGTAAAGCTGAAAATTAATTTAGTATTTCCCCAGTTTTACTTGCTTGATGTTAGCAGTTTCAGATTTCTGATATAGTCTCCTATTAATTTCAGGGCATCCAGAAGGCTGCTGAGAGAGACGAAAAGGAAGCACGGCACCTCCTTGAGCACATTCCACCCTACCTGCCTAAAACAACCCGGAGCTGGTACGTGGTACAGGAGCCCCGAGGATTCAGGCTGCTCCTTGCAGTGTTCAGTTGCAGGGCTTACAGCTCTGCTCCTTTCACTCCACATTAACTGTGACACTTTAGGAGCCAAAGCTGTTGTGTGTATTGATTCTGGAGCTGGCTCTTCTCCAGGCTTGTGCTAGCACCTCAACACCTGTTAGGCCAAGCCTATAAAATACCAGCTTGTTCCAGCTGGAGCTCCCAGGGATAGGTGTGGTGTAGTAGAAAGCAAGTGCTGCTCTGAGTCTGAGCATCCCTTCCTTTAGAATCACAAATACACTGATTTTATAACTGCAGTGCCTACGGATTAAAGGGTTAGCGACCCAAATGCTGGGTCACTAGAACACGAGTTCACCACTGCTCTTCCAAATATACAATTAAAATACAAAAAATGCTCTAACTCAGTCATCTTTCTGTGGGACTTTGAATTCTGTTTGTGGTACTTTTGTCCTCTTTTCCCCACAGCAATCTTGTATTTATTTCAGCTAGCTAGGGCATCCGCTTGCCTTGGAGAGGGCTGTGGTAAGAAGCTTTTCAGAGTCAAGTAGCTCAAGTGTGTGAAAATGACGAGTGTGTGAAATAACAGCTGTTACTTGGAAGGCTTCTAAGACATTTTAACCCTGAGTTTCTCATCTCTGTCTCTTTCCTGTTTGAGCTGCTTTTTTTCCCTGGAGTGATGCTAGTGTATGTCAGGTGGGGTCACTTGCAGAGTCCTTTTACATGGGGATCCCAGAGTTTCTTTCCTACCTCACAGCTTGTCAGAAAGAAATGCATTAGCCTGAATTCAGTGCTTCCAGTACGTGCTCTGAATATACCAGCCTTACTTGGTCTGGTTCCTAATGCCAGAGAAGCCTCAGTCTCAAAACATGACAGATGTATTCCAGCAAAGTAAACAGTTAAATCTGTGGAAAAAGGATTCCAAAAGAGAAAAAGTAATGGTAATTTTTGTTGGTGTGTAGCAATATGGTCGTTGGTAGGTATTGTATTGAAATGGTTCTTAGCTGGTGAAGGGATGACTTGTGCGGAAGCTTTTTTCTTATTCCCACCCTTGAGACATGAACCTCCCAGTTTAGGAAACAACCTCTCAAAATGTCTCTAGAGGTGTCTTGATCCTTTTAGATTCTTGAGATGTTGCTTTGTGCATGCGTGTGTGTGTGTAAGAATTTAAGTTTTTTCAGAAATTACCACTTGGGTTCTGCCTTCCTGTCATAACTTACTTCCTTATCGTAGGAGATCCTTTGTCTTTGTGTTAGCTCCTGGAAATTGTTTATTTGTAAGTGAGGCTTCTTTGGTGATTTGTGCCACCTCTGACACCAAAAGAGTCTTTGGATGTTGGTTTCCCATACAATCTTGTCCTGCTTGTGATCAGGAAGTTAACTCTGATATGACTTTAGCCGGTTCCTCCCTTTCTAGAGAGAGCCACAATATGTAAAACCAACCAAGCTTTTCTGATAATTTTCTACAGATTGCGCTCAGCCAGCTCACAGCTGCTGTTCTGTCAGTGTCAGTTTGTTGCTGCTTTTTCTTGAGTAATAATACATTGTCTGATGATGCCATTTGTCAAAACACACATTCTCCTTTTGTCCCCATTTTGTCACTTCTTGGTGTTCACTGTGTTGTGCAGTGGAGGGTCAAGGAAGTGTAAGAAGGGACATGACTGTTCAAAACCCAATGTATCAATGTAAATATGTCTTCAGGCCTCTTCCCCAAACTTCCCTGTCCTGGCCTCCTCCCTTTCTGTTCCCCTATGTCCACAGATCTGTGGGGCTGTGAATACTAGTGGCTGTCGAGTGATTTTTGTGAGGTAATGCAGAAAGCAGAGGAGCACTTGAGTGCTGGTGAGACAGACCTTGAAGTCCCTGGGAAGAAGAAAACGCCCACACAGAGAAACTGAACGATTTCATGGCTTTAGCTATTGTTTCTCTCCTGTAGTCTTGGGTTTTCTCTTCTTGTTTACCAGAGGAATGTCACTGAAATAAAAAGCAAGTTCAATATCTCTCAAGCTCTCTGTATCCCACGTATTTCTTGAGAGTTTCTCATTCCGCCAGAGCCAGATTTTGTAAACAAGCATCAGTTTTTCCTTTCCATGGTTCGGGTCAGCAGTGAACTGTGTCTTCACCACCTCACTGCAGCAGTGCAGGGACAAGGGAGTGGGTGGGAACACAAAGGAGGGGTGCCTGGGGCTGAGGAATCATCTAGAAAAGGTTTGTTTCAGTGTGATAGACATCAGGAGGCTGGAGCATGGGAGCATCGAAGTTTCAAGATGTGAACTTGCTTCCCTAGGTTCTTGTGTTTATCCTTTCATTCCAAACCCACCTCTACCACCTCCCAAAATCCACCCCCCTTCCCTTTCCCTCCCGTTTGCTGACATTCCCTGCTAGCTGCAGGGTGCCAGTATTGGTTTTGTTGTTGCTGCTGTTGTTCAGATGCAAACAGATGTTCTTCGGGTGCAGATGTGCTGGTCTTCAGAAGGGCTCCGTGTTGTGTCACAGCGCCGAGCAGAGCAGCCCCGTCGCTGTGTCACCGAGCTGGCGGTGCGGCAGCCCAGCAGGTGGCACCCGCTGCCCTCTCCACGGCTCTTGTGTTCCTCGGGGGTGGGACGCCGGGACACTCTCACTTGTCGCAAGTGACGCCTCAAATCCTGGCCCTGGGGTCCACAGGTGGGGCACGGCTCTGGCGTTAACTGCCGTGGGACCCCGCCTCCAACAAGGATCTCTTGTGGGACAGTCAGGTCCAAGCAGAGGATCGTTTCCTTGTCCAGTCAGCTCTCTACTGCTTTAGGTAATTCTGCTGCACATCCCAGTGACGTCCATGTGTTCTGGTGACAGTGGATTTGGCCATATGCATCAGCTTTTCTGTCCTGCTGAGGAGCAGCTGGGTGCGAGGCTGGAAGATCCCTTGGGGTTTGAGGCTCTAAGCTGAGGGTTTAGAGGAAGGGTGAATTCATAAAAATAATGTTATAATAATCAGGAATAAGTCAGGAAATTCTTTGACCTTTTGGATCTTGCCTAAAAAAAAAAAATTAAAAGTATTAAAAAAACACCAGTCTGCTAGATAGTGTTGAATTTCTTTGCTTCAAATGTTTAATGGATGAGTCAGGCTTCCCAAGATTTGAACCTGTTTCAAAGAGCTATGAAGTATTTCTGCCCGTTAAGGCTGCAGCTCTGTGCTGTGTTTTATCTGATAAAAAGCCAGGCCTCGCGTTGTGTGAAATGTAATGGTACATTGAATTCTGAGCTGTGCCGTGCTGCACTTGGCTTGCTTCCAACTCACCTGCTAGCAGCCTCTGTAGCAGAGAAACCAAGAGCTGTCCTGAAATCAGCTGAAGGATGCCATTTGAAACAGAGTAGGCTTGCTTTACTGATGTTTCTTTTGTGAAACATCATTAATTGTGTTCATCCAGCATAACAGATAGGCTGGAACTTAGGTCTGTGACTAAGCAGACTTGATAGTGTAGTGGAATTCTCCTTCCTACTTTACCTGCTCTATGTACACTGAATATTCCTTCATTTTGCAGCATCACGGTGCCAGCTGTGAAACACGAAGGACAAACAAAGCCTGTAGAACCCAAGCATGCAAAGAAACCTGCAAAGGAGACGAAAGTCATTAAAGAAGCAGCATTAATAACCACAAAGGAGTTTGAAGAAATTCCTAAGTAAGTAAGGCTTCCCTTACACACTGGCTTATCAATTTGGGTCGTACACATAGGTTTGGGAGAATGACTTCTTGCAGAACTGGGACTGACTGAGATGAAATATTTCATGTGCTGAAACCTGATGATAGTTCCAAATAGTTTAACTGGAATGCTAGCAAACCTGAACATCGAGTGAATGGAGTTAATTGGGCTCCTTTTTATGCTGGTATTGGGAAGATGAAAACTGATTATTAAAATCCACACCTCTTACCTCAAAAGTCACTGTAATTGTATGGACAGAGATTTATTAGCTAATAGGTGACTCATCGTCTTGTTTTGACAGCTGACATTAAAAAAAAAAAAAAAGGCGCCATCATCTCATAAGATGAAGGATTTGTTTACATATAAAAGGAAAAATAATGATAAATACTGGTTTTATTTGACCCAGCTATTGGCTTCTGGAAACTTCAAGTCTTAACTTACCAATCTGTTTTGAGAGAGGAAAAGCAATCAGACTTAAAAGCAAAAAAGGCGGTTTGTACTGAAATTCCCGAATTTCTGGAATAGAAATTAGGTTGGGGTGTTTTCCTCTAACATCTGGACCTGATTAATGGATATCCTTGTCCGAAGTCTGAGATATAGGAATAACTTCTTAAATGGCATTTGGGTGGCACGAGTAAATGTTTCTGCAAAAGTAAGAAATCTCTCTTGATGCCTAAGGCTAAATTGTTATTGAAACTCTAGATTCACTCTCTTCCCTGACAATACCTGTTTCAATAAGAAATATGTTTTTGAGTCTGTACTTTACTTGAGGCTTTCCAATATTTTTTTTCTATAGCCTCCAAAATCTTCAGGTGAGTAATGCCCTTTTTCTTCTTTATCCTGAATGCTGAGCTAATGGTAAAGGACTTCTGGTTACTTCTCAGAAGAGCATGCACCTGGTATTTTTATTCTGCAGAGCACCTCAGGTATTTTGTGGATTTACTCCCTTAGGTAGTTCTCTCCTGATAAAATTATGGGAGGATTAAGCTGGAGCATAGGAATTTTTGGTCTTTATCTCTGCTGTGGCAAGAGAAATAGACGCAGACCGTTCCAGCCAAGTATTGTTTTAACTTCCAGTTAAGGCTGTGATCTTCCACTTCACAAAACAGGTGGGAGGACACTTGGGGTACATGGTTTAGTGGTGGCTGTGCTGGGGGAAAGTCTGGACTCGATGATCTCAGAGGGCTTTTCCAGCCTAAAGGAGTTTATGATAACCCTTGAAAGCGGGAGGTTTTCCACTGCTGTTCATGGGCGTGGAGGATGGGGACAGAGGCTGGGCAGATCCTCTTCCTATTCATTACAGATTCACAACACCACCAAATAAGCTGAGCTGGAAGGCACCCGCTGTGGAAATGTTGCAGCTGCATTGGAAGGCACCCATTATGGAAAGGTTGCAGCTTAGACTCTGCTGGTAGAGCTCTAGAAATAATTTAATTTTATTCAGATGGGAGAAGCATGTTTGTTCTGTGGAGGGAAATTTACATGAATTTCCATAGATCTATTAATCTACCAGTATTTCTGTTGCCTGGCAATGTTGTACTACAAGATTGTGGGGGTACTTGCAATTTCACATACTGATTGACCAAATCTAAGCAGCAAATACTTGTAATACAAATTCTCTTACGCTGAATGTGTTCTCTTGGAAGAATGAGAATTCAGTTCAGGGCCCAGTTCTTCAGGTAAACACTAGGGGTGGGAGGTGGTCACTGAAAAACTGGGGCTGTTTTCACTCGCTTTGTGCTGAACATGAAGAGAAATCTATTCCTAACACCATCAGGCCACTAAAAGGGACACACAGGCTTCAGTGACTTCATAGTCCTTGGATTGGGCAGCTGGTATTTAGCGAAGGTACATGCTGTGTCAAGGGGCAGATGTGGAGCACCCTGATCAAACAGAGCACTTTGCACAATAAAAAACTTGCAAATTGTCCTTCAAATCTGTTGCAGGAAGGTGCTCTTTAGAGGAACACAAGGACATTTCAAAGTACCTGTCTTTGTTAACTTTTGGCTTTGAGGCAAAGGAAAATGCTTGCTTTATTCTGTGTCTAGAATTCTTACTGCTTTCTAAAACCTTACTTTGGAAAGTATTTTAGATTTTGTGCATTCATTATAACTCTCAAGTCTCGGAAGACGGTGGTTTGGGAGAATAGATGGCTATTTTAGCTCATTTTTGAGAGAGCAGGGGGTGGCCATTACATTCTCTTTTAGAGTCGTATGTATGTGATATATTGATGTTATTCTTTTCTCTGAGGAACACAGCACTGTGCTCTGGTTCTCATACCTATGGAAAAAATGCTTTGAAAAGGGGATTTAAAAGAACGTGGATGAAAAAAAGAAACTGACCAGGGGTTTTTTTGTTGGGTTTTATTTGGTTTTTTTTAAAAAAAAAAAAAAGAAGACTTTTGAATTTTATTGCATTTGGAACAGTGAAGCAGATTTTGAAGTGATTTTAAATCTAAATTAAATGCCTGAATTTAGAACTTCTCAACTTTGTATTTTTATATGAGCGTACGGATGGACTGAAATAAATGTCAGCATTAACGGGTTTGCCAGCCATGGTTGGGTAGAAATATGAGAGGGCTCTGGGACAGCTGGAGTTTTTATGATCCTTAGTTATGCACAGAATAAAAAATCCGTTTGGTTTTGACAGAGTTTAATTTCAGATTAAAACATTTTGGAAGTGTGAGGACCTCTCAAAGAGCATTTGATTTTTACGTTTAGGCAACCCAGTCCTGCCTTTCTGTTTCAGCTTCAGCATGAGCTGAGGTGCTCCCTTGGCTTTATGGAGTGTGTTCGTGTGTGTCGACAGTGGGAGCACAGGAACTTAAATAAAGGTATTTTATACCTCCAGGCTTAGCCTTCCTCGCTCTGCATGCTCCCCTGTGGCGCAGGGGAGGCAGAGAGAGCAATAAACAGCAGCTAACACACGCAGGCAGAGCCTTGCTGTGGTTACAGGCTGCATTTCAGGGTTGGTAGTGCTGTTTTTATTGCTGTGCAAAGTAGAGCCTTTATATAACTACGAGATGGCTGAATTAATCAAAGTATCAATAAAGTTGAAAGCTGTTCACAAGTATCTTAGTGGCTACCGAGTTTCAGACTCAGTTTGGAGGCAGAGCAATTGCTTTGGATTCAGTTTTTACACGCCTCTAGCCTGCCTTTCTCTCTGGCAGGGACTGGCTGTTGCTGAAACCCACAGGACTTGCTCTGAGCTGGCAATTGCAGAATGCCTGCCTGAATTCTGGTTTGGAATACTGAACTTGTAATTGATTATCCGTTTCTGCTTTGAATTCTTTGTATCTTCTCCAAAGATTGGACCTGTCTGTTCAGATTAAAACAAGGGAGGAACTTGCTGTCCATCGATCTTTTCAGTCTTGCTGTCCCCCACAGCTTTTAGCCACCTGCTCTACTGACCTAAAGCATTCATTCTTAAAATGAATTGTAACACTTGTGTGATTCCTCAGGTCTGCAAACCGACCCTGAACACAAACAGCTAGGTTTGGTTTGTTGTAGCAACTGAGCAAAGACCCCAGGACAATGCAGGTTGCAAGGCTGCCCTGGCTCTTGCTGCCATTTTTGGGGGCAGGGGTTGTGTTGTATTTAGCTTACTGCTTGTCATTTGAGTTTCAGATTTCATTTTTATATAATGGTTTCTCAGTGTGCAGCACAGTTCCTTTTCCTTGAAGGCACAGCTTTACATCTATAAATACTGAATAGTCTTACTTGCAAATATTCCAGTGTTCTAGTATTTCCACATCACTTTGTTCCTTAACTTCTGTGCTTCCTGTACCTCTAGGCTGTTATCAACAGACCTTATTCTTCTAGTACTAGTATTATGAAATGCTCTGAGAGTTCAGAAATGGATGCTGGTGGTGCAGAACCGTATCTTCACAGCTCAGTAGGCTGCACAGTCAAACACAGAACACAACACAAAACTATTAGTTCTTCAAAAAACCCCGAATAATCACAAAATCATGGAATGACTGGGTTGCAAGAGACCTTCAAGATCGTCGAGGCCAACCCGTGCCCTAACACCTCAGCTAAACCATGGCACCAAGCGCCACATCCAACAACAACAACAGAAATAATTAAATATTTTTAAAAATAAAATGAAATAAATGGCCCATGGTGGGCACGAGGACTCTGCACTCCATCTCCACGCCCAATCTCCGATGGTTCGGCACAACTGAACAATAGATGGCTGTAACATCAAACACAGGTTATTTGTGGTGATAATATGAACCAAACTGTGCTCCTAGGCAAACATTTCATTTCATGCTGTTTTCTGCAAAGTTACTTTGTTTTTCTGTGTTTGTAGTTTAAGTGGTACGCTATAAAAGCTTTATTCCATTTTGAAAAGCTTTTTGCAGCTGATAAGCAGAATGCATTCTGCTCCTTAATTTAGCTTTCTAATATTTTATCTTTCTGGTTTGGGTTCTGTCATGGCCTTTTTCCCTTCAAGATTGTTAAACAATCAAGGACACGAACAGAATTAACTACTACATGTATTCATTAACACAAAGGAGGGGAAACTGCCTCTAACTAGGAACGGCTTGTTCAGTTAAGGCTGATGAAAGAGAAGAACAAACACGGAACTTTGTGACTTTCTGGTTACTGATCCTTGTTTTTATTTGTAGGTATTTGAAAGGCCGTATAACGTATGATCAGGTTAACGCAGTTGTTCAACAGATGAACAAGGCTGTGGTGGACAAGTACAAGATCTTGTATCAGCCTTTGAAGTCTATGAAAGCACCTGTCAGAAATCTCTACCAAAGGTTCGTGGAACAGGAAAATAAGGACACAAAAGGTAATTTTTTCCCCCTTTGTTAGTACCAAACTCATCACTCTTGGTTGTTGCAGAAGATGTATAAAATTGCTAGAACTTCAGCCCTGAGGATTCACTGGGAACTCAGGAGTCCCCTGAAGATAAACTACAACCTTCCCTCCCTTCCCTCCCTTCCCTCCCAGACTCTGGGTATTATAGCATGATGATAACATCAGAGACTTTGAGATTCTAAATGCAGCTTTTCTGTGGGGAGGGAATTCTAATCTGATGGACATGAAGGCACTTTATTTTGAGACCAGTAAGATAAACACAGAATCACAGAATGTGGCCTTCAGGATTATCCACTTCCACATCCTGCCATGGGCAGGGACAGCTTCTACTGTCCCAGGTTGCTCCAAGCCCTGTCCAGCCTGGCCTTGGACACTGCCAGGGATCCAGGGGCAGCCACAGCTGCTCTGGGCACCCTGTGCCAGGGCCTCAACACCCTCCCAGCCAGCAATTCCTTCCCAAGGTCCCAGCTGTGCCTGCCCTCTGGCACTGGGAGCCATTCCCTGCGTGCTGTCCCTCGGTGCCTTGTCCCCAGTCCCTGTGCAGCTCTCCTGGAGCCCCTTCAGGCCCTGGCAGGGGCTGGGAGCTCTCCCTGGAGCCTTCTCTTGTGC
>JAKJHU010002731.1:0-27313 GCA_022316685.1 Progne subis subis
CTATTTTTTAAAGGAATGCAGAGTGGCTTCTTAGAAGGAATTCTGACTAAGCAGCCTATAACTGAATTTTCTTTACTAAGGCTGTTTTTCATCTCTAAGGAATACCAAGTGTTATCTATTGCAGGTCTTTTCATGACTGTTAGAGTGTTACACAAGAGCATATTCAAAATAAAAACCATGCAGGAGACTATAGAAGGCTTGCATGTGAATTAGAAAACAACAGAATGTCTACAAGATATATAATGTCAAGGAAATCGTAAATGGATAGAAAGGAAAATGTGGCCTGGAGCAAGGTATAGTTTTTGACTTAGCTATACTTCTGTGATCTTGTGAGATTAAGGAGATACAGACTCTACCGTCTCAGTTCATTTGAAAATTCTCAGTAGAATTAAAACTTGCAAGTTGTCTGGCCCCCACTGCATACAGACCTTCTGTCTTTGAGGATTTGTATGCAAGGATCAAGGTTTGAATGCAGGGTTGTTTTTTTCCTTGCTTTTAATAAATGGCTGTATTATAAAGAAAGCATGTGGTTTGGCATTTTCAAATTTTAGACTGTGGTGCTTTCTCTGCAGATGCCCTGGGTGTTGCCAGAGGGAATTTCTCATGTGGTGACTCCTGTACCGTATCTTAGTTGGTGTTCCTGCTGTGGAAATATGTAGTCCCTTCGTATATACATTTTGTTGGCACTCCACCGCCCTGGTGTCGGAGGGGAGCAGGCAGTGTGACAGTAGGGCAGATGTCATTCTTTGTTTGACTTTGTGTCGCTTCTCTGGCTCGGAATTTGGAGGAAAACTTCACAGAAAACATCACTGCAAGGGCTGTTGTCCCTTGCGACTGGTGCTGTGCAAAGGAGGATGCTTCCTGGCTTGTGGAGGGTGTCCATGGTGTTCTGCTTCCAGGGACTGAGTACTGCACACCTGCCCCTTGGCAGGGCACTGCCTGTTTGCAAGGCAGCCGTGGTGTCTGCAGCCCCCTCCGCCTCAGGACCCTGGGCAGCAGCAGGGAGTGGTGTGCCAAGCACGCTGCCTCCAGAGCCGTGCTCCAAGGGAGCCGGCTCCTCTCCTCCCCATCCCACCAGAGGAGGCTGGAGGGGGCTGGAGGAGAAGGGTATTGGCCAGGCAGAGAAATGGTGAGCAGGGCTGGGGTTTTTTTTGAAAGTCAGTTGTGTAAATATACACACAAACACAGTTTATTCTGGGGATTAGCTGTGTAGGATTTGTGTTTTCATGTCTCAGAAAGTGTATTTTGCTCAGTGCCTATATTAACCTCTAACTTCCTACATGCTTATTACTAAAATCTGCGCTATAGGACCCTACTGGAGCATTTGGTGCCAACATTCCTTTACAACCCAGTGTGCCTGAGAAGCCAAAGCATTCCCACGTTGGTGTTTTGGTTTTTTTCCCAGTTGGCAGCCTTGGAGTTGGGTCTCTAGCCCAGCTTGGGAACATGATTAAAACATGGCTTGATCCCATTTGCAGTCTGTAACCGAGGCATGTTTCAAGGAACTGGCATGTTGTCCTGAGGTCATGCAACACAGAGCACTCGGTGTCAATGACTCTCTAATGTCTTCCATGTGATGTTTAGGATTAGGGGGATACAATGAATGTTGATGATTGGATTTAAATCATTTCCAAAACTTTCTGAGGAAGCTTGCAAAGCAGTATCATGAGATTCCAGCCAATTTTTTTTTTTTTTTTTTTTTAATGTCACTCATTAAGAATTCAGGAGGAATAGAACTTGAACAAGGTTTTTACTTTTAAAAAATAATTATTTAATTACTCACAGCACTCACTTGCAGTCAGTTGCTTGATTTCCCTCTGGTTTAAAGAGCTTGTTAGATTTTGTGTGGTACTTTTTTTAGGCATGATGAGTTACACAGCTATTTTAAGTTAAATGGGAACAGTGTTTTCTGAAATTGTTCTGATCTTCCTGTTTAAAAATTGATGAATTCCAAAATAAATGATTGCCCAAAATTTAAGTATTAAAAACTCTGTTGTGTATAATTGATGAGCAGCTTAATTAATTTAAGAAAAAGAGATACAAGTTAACACAGAGGACACTTCCCTCCCATAGCCATTATTCAAAATGATAAGTGGATATTCTGCCCTACCTGTGCGGAACAGGGCATTTGGAAGCAGATGTTATTTAGGTGCACGTGATATCAGAGGCTATTGGTAAGGCTGGTAGGAGGTACATAGCTCATTTAGGCTGTTCCCTGTGGTGGCAGCGCTGCTTTTTCGAGCTCCCATCTGTATGCAGGCACTCACGCTGCCCTCTTTGAGGCAGCTGTGCTCATGCAACTGTGAGCAGGAGTGCAGGGCTGCACTATAATCTGCATCAGTTTTAGGGCTTTTTAAGTGCCCTCCCAGGACTGCTGCTGGGAACAGTGAAGTTTGGCCAGAGTGGCTTCCCTGGTGCACAGCCCCATAAAAGCTTGCTTCTCTACAGCTAAGTAGGTGGTAAATTGATGTGTTCTTGAACATTCACTGGGAAATGGGCTGAAACTTCTTAAATCATGGTGAAGGTGCTGGAGGAGGGTGGGGAGAGGAGAGTGTGTTGACTGGAGAAATAAGATTATGTTGACCTACATACTAGGTCATATACGTGCTGCTGGAAATGCAAGCAGGGATTTGAAGACTGTGGTCTCTCCAGTGGAGCACTCAGGTTAAAGGGTTCTCTTTCTTAAGGATGTGGCTGTATGTAACACAACATGATGCTTGCAGACATGGAATCATAGAATGATTTATGTTGGAAAAAACTGTGAAGATCGTGGAGTCCAGCTGCCAAGTCCACCACTAAACCATGTCACTAAGAGCCACATCTACCTGATTTTTAAATACCTCCAAGGGATGATGAGTCCATCACTTCCCTGGGCAGCCTGTTCCAATGCTGACAACCCTCTCTGGGAAGAAATTTTTTCTAAAACCCAATCTAAACCTCCCTGGTACAACTTGAGGCTGTTTCCTTTTGTTCTATTGCTTGTTGCTTGGAGAAGAGACTGACCCCCACCTGGCTACAGCCTCCTTTCAGGTTGTTGTAGACACTGAGAAGGTTCCCCCACAAGCCTCATTTTCTCCAGGCTAAATAACCCCAGCAGGTCCAGCAGCTGCTCCTAGTAAGAGTTGTGCTCCAGACCCTTCACCAGCTTCATTGACCAGTCAAAAAAACCCCAAAAACAAAACAAAACAACAAAAACCCAAAAATAACAAAAAAACCACCCCCACACACACAAAAAAACCCACAAAAAAAACCAAACAAACCAAACAAACAAACAAAAAAAAAAAAAAACCAAACAAACAAACAAAAAAAACCCAACAAAACACCAAAAAAACCCCCCTTTGAATGGCATAACAGAACACCCATAATTGAAATCTAAATGAAGTATCTATACTCTGATATCCGACTTGAAAACCCACTGCTGTGTGCTTACCTAAACATCACTGCTGAGGAAGCAATTCTAGAAAGCCTAAGGTAAAAGACCAGCCCTAATTGCTGCTGTACTGTAAACAATGATTGCTGGCATTTGTGGGTTTTTGTCTCCCTTTCTTATCAGAACTATTAAGTCACACGTGCTCCTTGCAAGTCACTGCTTTTTTCTTCATTGTTGCTGTTGTCCCAGCAACAGAAATGTGGGGTGTGTGCAGCTTTCCATCCGTGTGAGCAGCCATAGTGAACTGAATCAGTGATGACTAATTCATACACAAATCATCCTGTATTTTCCAAATGCATGATCAGGTGGTTGCAGTTTTGGAGGGAATGAATAATTTGAAGGAGTTTGTATCTAACATGAGTGGATCTGTGTTTTTGTATTTTCTAAATATTTCATTAAAGCAAGCAAACTAATTTTGTTACAGAAAAAAGCCTTTTCCCAAATGGAATTTTTCAAAAACTGAGTGTATGAAAATCAAACTGAGGCCTGACTGAAAGGTTTAAACTCGATTTCTATGCAGTTTTAGAATAAAGCTAATATTAAACATACATACCAAATTTCTAGCATAGCACTTAGCTCTGTTTGCTGTGGTTTGGGTATCAGAATTAAAAGAGATCAGCCCCACCCTGCCCCAGCAAGGTCCTGTCTTTTCACAGGCCCTTTGTTTTCCATGTTGGCTGGTGTGGTTTTATATGGTTTTCTGGGATCTTGCTCTCACACACTGCAGGGATTCAGGGAGGAGCAGTGAGGGACAGTCTTTGACATTAGATGTGAAGCACTGACCTAATTTGTGTAGAGCACACACAAATTGGCAGTACTTGCTTATATTTATAGTGTTTCTACTAAATATTTTATTAGCATAATAAGTTCTAACTACAGTACATTAAAAGCAGTTAGCTTGAAAATAAAGTTTTCCTTTAATTTATAAATATTTAAACATCAGTGCTAAAGAAAACTGAGCATTTAATCTTGGTTTCAGATCTCTAATCTGAAATCCAGAAAGTTTACTGAGTGGCAAAAGCTGGTTGTGTAAACAGGATTCTCTTGTCTTCATTGTTATCTCCTTTAATTTCCTTTTGATTTAAATAGTCAGGAGCAGAAGTATTTTTGATAATCAAGAAAATACTTCTTTGCATTTGTGGATTCATCAGCCTCCAGATGGTGAAGGAGAGGAGAAAAAACCAAAAATCTCTAATGATGAAGTCAGTATGGACAGTCTGGGGAAAGAAAACACAGAAGCAGGGAGGAAGCCATACAGGACCAAAATCTAAACTTAGTTCAGCATTGCTTACTTCAAGGGACTAGGGAAAGATTGTCTGCAACTCTGAAAATGCTGTAAGGTACTCAATTTTTATAAATTCGGTAGCAATTTTCAGCTTTACCACTGCATGTGGCAAAATTCTTGCTTTTTTAACAGCTTTAAATAACCATCGTTTCAATTCTGAGTTTGTTCTCTTGTGTCTGAATTCTGCCCAGCATCCCTTCCCTCCTCTGGCAGCTGCTTGCCCAGCCTGGTGGGTGCCATGCCCTCCCTCCCCTTGCTGCCTGCTCTGCCCCAAGCCTGGGAAGCCCAGGAAACACCTGCAAAGCCCTGATGCTGCTGGGCTCGTTTCTGCTCACTGATGGGGCTAAAAATAGCAACCGCTGCGGGTGATTTCAGCACAGTTTGCAGGCTCGTTTCAGAGTCTGGCCCGTGAATATTCTTCTGTAACTAATGGCTGCATCAATATTCTAGAGCAAAATACAAAAGGATTTTTAGCCAGTGATTCTAAATTGTTAGCTAATAAAGGATTAGGGGTTTTTAACATTGATCCCTCTTCGGCAGTGCCACCAGCTGTTACTTTCATCTTTCATTTGAGTAGATGTCAAATTATTTCTTTTTGTGTGTGTATGTGTGTGCAATGTTATGCATATGAAAGTTTTTCAGTCAGAGAGGTAGATTTATTGTGAGAGCTACTCTGGTAGTGTGTTTTCCGCTTTGGCTATACACACATTTGGTAAGATTTGGGTTTGGGGAGGAGGGATGGTTTGGTTGGTTTTTTGGGGGGTGTGGGGGGATTGTTGAGGTTTTTAATTTTTTTTTTCCAGAAAATGTAGGGAAGTTTTTTTAATACTGAATAAAATCCAGAAGCATAAAAATTCTTTTGTTTGTGTAAATTATGCAAGAGGTATGTCACATAAGGTCATTATCTCTAATGTTGTTGCTTTGTATTCCATTAAAAAGATTCCTTTCTCATGCACCTGTGTTGAAACATCAAGTTGTGTAGTATACTGGATAGGCCTAAAGTGCTGTTCCATATGCACAGGAGCACATGGATATGCTGTGGCTGTAAGATAAAGGCATTGCAGTCTCACATCACTTAAGCAGGGCTCCCCTTGCTGCTGCCTCTGGGAAATCTCAGCCGTGGGCAGTGTCAGCAGTAGTGTCCCCATTCCATTGTGCTGGTGTTTCCCATTTAAATGTAATCTGACAGCTACAAGCTTTAGAGGGTAAAATTTTGAATTATAAATAAACACCTATATAACATTAAATACATTCATAACTTCGATGTCCAAAATTAAGTAGTCCCAGTTGACTGTAATGATATTTTTACTTTCTCGTTGTTGTAGGCAGGTCTCTGGGTTTTTTGAGTAGGGAGGAATTTCCTCTCTTTGTAGTTCAGTGTTTAGTTCAATCCATGTTTGTTTGTTGCCTCTGTACTTCAGGAAGGAGTATTTTAATGAGCTGTATTTGCCAGTGCAATGAAATCCTCCTGTTGGGGAGACGGCGCAGCAGCCGCTCCAGTGTTGTGTCAGAGAACAGGTCTGTGCTGCCATGTGGATGCAGTCCAGTGTTTCCTGCCCTCGAGTGTTGTGCAGACCCAGGACCACCTCCTGGCTGGCAAAGGCACAGAAACAACTGCCAGCAGAGAAAACACAAGGAAATACCCTAACTAGAGAGAGACTATCTAAAGGCATGCAGAAGGAATTTGCATTACCAGCAGGAGAAAAATCTCCTGTGAACACTTTGGGCTTCTAGTTTTCTAAAAGGATCTAGATGAAAGGTTGTGCAGTGCATTTTTAGGGCCTCCAGGCAATTACTTAGATATCAGAGTAAAGCTTATAATTGGGGTATGGGGAAGATGAAAGGACAGAGTTAGGAACAAATTCAATTTATAACATTAAATGATTGCATAATAAGCCTTTTGCATTAAATGAAACAGTAAGTGTACTCAAGCTATGCATTATCTGTATATCTATGCTTTTAATAGTAATGTATTTTTTCCATTGCCATGTATTTACAAGTCCTCTTGCTAAGGATGAGTTTTGAACAGATAATTTTGTTTATAAAGTTTTCTGTAAGAAGATGCAAATTTGTCATCTGATGCTTGTAACTTGCTAAAAGGCGCCTTTCTCTTTAGGGAATATTTTACTTTGATTCCTATCAAGACCATTGCAAACAGCTAAGCACAAGGTGTTCTTGGAAAATGAGTTTTTTTAATAACCCTTTTCCCCACAAAGCTAGGCAGCGTGGACAGATTCTTTTTTTTAAATGGCAGTGGTTTTCAGCACTAAAGCTGGATCATGGTAAGTCCCTTAGCAAAATTTGTGTTGGTATTTCAGAGAACATTTTTGGACTCTTCCCTTAAACTCTTCTTCTGTTTGGGAAGTGATGATCTCGGTAGCCCTTTGTGTGATGGCTGACTGGATACAGAGAATGAGAACCATCTCATGCATAAAGTTGGTCCTGTCAAAACATATGCATACCCACAGAGAAAAATGACTTTAAGTTCAGGTTACTGTTGACTCTCCTGTAAAACTGGGCAAGCCAGGTGTCTGCTTTGATGCTTTGGTTTCTCTGTGAACACTCAGAAATATTTGTGATAAAAAAATCGTTGTTGATAGTGAGCTGAACTGTTGAGGTGAGATCTGGACACTTTTTTGTCAAAACTGATGTGCACTAAAAAGCACAACAGTCTTTTTTGTGGAAGTGAAATTGACTTGTCAGGGGTAATGAGGCAATCACTTCCCTACCCTGATGCTCAAGCACAGGGGATGCACCCTTTACAGCCCTCTGTGGACGTCTCTGAGTCTTTGCCGAGTATGAAATATTTTGTAGAAAATTCTTCTTCTGAAGAAGAAAGAAAATTGCTTTTCCTCCTCTGATTTCTTCAAACATTTTCATCTTGATTTCTAAGCACTTGAGTGCATCAACAGTAAAGGCTTTGCAAGTGGCAGTGGCATGATGCTGTAAGAGGAAGCTCCTGGTGTGTAAGAAATGTCTCTATTAGCTACCCTGAGGGTGCTGGTTAGAAACCTTTCCATATACTTCCTTCTTTGTTCTGGATTAGTTATACAAGCACACCCCTACTGTCTGTGTAAATTCAGAGAGCTCTCAAAGCTGAACTTAGGAGCCTGACTGTTTTGAGTGAGAACTAAAGCTGTTAGCCCAGCTTTGAAAGCTATGGGTGGACTATGCTAAAGTCTTATTTAAATGCTTTCTCAGGAAATGAAAATCAGTAAGAATATCATTGCAGAGGGTGGGAACTGACTAGTGTGTTTTAACAAGCTGGAGCCTCGCAATTAATTTTTAAAAATCCTTGTTAGATATAATCTTAAATAATTGCATTGGATTTGATTGGCATTTGGGTACAAGGTCCAGAAGAAAGATGATCCTGGCTTGTTTGAATTCAAGGGACTGTGGGGATTGAGGAAGCTTACTAAGAGATTTTCATTTTCACTGTTATCTTCTCATTGTATGGACAATCCCGCTGTGTTTAGGGACTCCAAGAACATCCATTTCACTTTGCATTAGTCGAGGTGATTCCTCGGATGCTGTGCAGCAGCGCATCATGCATCCAGACTGAGTGGAAAAGAACCTCTAGAACATATGACTGCTCAGTGTACATTAGATAAGCAGGTCTTGGGTGCATAGTGGTAGGCTGAATTACAGCAGTGACTTATTCAGCACTGTTGCTTTCTGCTCATGCTTTCTGCTAATGACATTAAACACCATTTGGTCTTAGCTGGGTGCATCTGGATTAACGTCTATGCATTCTCTTGTTATAGGAGCAGCTTACTGCCAGTTCATGGACATGTTGTTCCCAGGGTGCATTAGCTTGAAGAAAGTAAAGTTTCAAGCAAAGCTGGAGCATGAGTACATTCACAACTTCAAACTTCTGCAGGCGTCATTTAAAGAATGAATGTGGATAGGTAGGCATTCTGTGTTTGTATTTCGATCACTGCACGTTTCAAAAGTTACATAAAATGTGTAAAATTAATAAATAGGGGGAAACAAACTTCAAAATGCTTGAAAATGTACTTTTTCAATTTTTGGATGGAGAACTGGCATTGCAAGTAGTGTATGAAAATGTTCCTTGACCTTTCATCATCTGAAAAAGGCATTTGGGCATAAAGGAAGAAGCTTGGCATTTGGCTCCATGTAGGTACAAATAGAAAACTGAGTCCACATGTCTGTCGAGGAGTTGTGCCATCTAACTCATTGTATCTTAATATCAGAGACCCTTGATACAGCACCACCATGTTAGAAATTCCTTCTCATCAGTGAATTTTAATTTTTTGATAAGTAAAATTATTGGTGACCTGAATTTTCAACAAAAACAACTTGAAAATATGCTCTTCTTGTAAGTATTCTGTGTTTTTTGTTGAAAGCAGGTTTGAGGAATTTAAATTGTCAATTTCCTTTACAGAGCAGATTTATCATGCCTTTTAATGTAGAGTTAAGGTACAAATGTAGAGTTACATTACAATCTATGTACACTTTAAGGTACAATAGAGTGTACCTTAGCTCTGCATTACATTTCATGTAGAGTTAAGGTACAAGCTGAAAAGACATACAAAATGCAATGTCCAATCTTGCAGAAGCCTCATAGATATTAAAATTCTGTACAGCTGGCTTAATCCTAAGAAGAAATGAAAACCCCTTTCCAGCTGAAAAACTCGTACAATTCAAAGAGGCATTCAGGTCCACTTAACTTGGCTGTTTAATCAGTGGCATGCATTAAGCAAAGCAGGGCAGCTCTTCTGCAGTTGTAGTCCTGTCTGTCCAGTGTCTGGAAGCCTTGAGTACTGTAATATTGGCTGAAGTCACATTTTGGATGTTTCATGTCTGTGAAAAATTTCAAAGCTATTGATATGGAGACATCCTCATAGCCTTTTCTTTGTTCTACTAGAACTTTATAAGGCATTCAAGTCAACTTCTGCATGTCCACAAACTGCTCTATGTATAGCTCTATGTGGAATGGAAAAAATTACAAGGTTAAAACCTCAGAGTTGGTTCATATGATGACCACGTGCTACCAAAATGTAGGTTAGTTTGAACTTTAGCACGTCTTGGAAAAGCTGCTCGGTTTTGTAGTTCAAACAGTAGGACAGAGAGCCAGAAACATCTGTCTGGAGTTTCTGAAGAAATGTTTGTTTGTAGTACGTCAGTACCGTACCCTGTCCATTAAAACCAGAAATCCCTAGTTGGCTGAACACAGTGTTACTCCCAGGACAGGGTCATTCATCATGGGATGTACCCATGGGATGTAAGGGAGCACCTCTGTGGAACAGTAGCTGTAAAGGCTTATATGCACCTGCTCTATCACTGCTTCAAAGGCTGGGTCTCATTGGGTTTTGTTTCCATTTTTTAAGAGTGCTTGCAATGACCCTTTCTTTCAGGAACACAAACAGTGGCAGAGGTTTATTTGTTGATGCAATTAGTAAATTTTTTCAAGTAAGTGTGTATGTGTAATTTTTATATTTAAAAATGGCAGTGACGTAATATTGAATATTTCTATCTATCTTTTAGGTAATTCCTGTGGAAAAACTGGTCAAAGGGCGCTTCCAAGACAACTTAGATTTCATTCAATGGTTTAAGAAGTTCTTTGATGCTAACTATGATGGGAAGGAGTATGATCCTGTGGAAGCTCGACAAGGCCAAGATGCTCTTCCTCCACCAGATCCTGGTGAACAGATCTTTAACCTGCCCAAAAGTCTCACCATTGCAAACTCTCCAACTGCAGGTATTTGCATCTTAAAGAATTCCATTTCTGTCTCTGAAGACAATTATAATTGTGGTCCCTTCTACCTAAATACTAGTTTAAAATTATTTCCTTGGGTGCTCATGCCATTCTTTTTACCTTATCATAGCCTTTAGCATCTTGAGACAGCAGAAAGTTAACATATTGTGTGCTTGGCCCAGCCCTACTAAGCATAGGGTCTCCTCCACGGAGCCCTCTCCATGTGAATGACATGGCCTCTGGTAATGTCTGGTGGTGGAGACAAAGGCTTTTAACCATCTTGTTGCTGAATGTGGTATGTGCAAGTGTATTCAAGAACATTAAATGGAGTGTGTTCCTCTTTCACACCTCCACCTTTATAGGAAAACGCTTGCACAGGCTGATTTATTTTTTAATTTTTTATGGTGAGTTTCCCAATCTTAAGGGCTGACCAGAAGAAGAAAAATTTACTTTTGGTTTTATGTGTGCTTATTCTTTGGGGTATACTAGTCCTCCTAACTGAAAAAACATGTAGTTTTTGCTCTTTTACAAAGATACCTGTCTTCTAATATTTAATTTTTGTACTTGTATTGGGTTTTGCTAGGATAGAGATAATGCTTCAGAGGAGATTGGTGCTAAATTTTGAATTTAAAACTAAAACAGTGTTGATAAGGCATGGATGTTTTAATTATTGCTAATCAGTACTTACACAGAGTCCAGGCTTTTTCAGTTTCTCATGTTGCCTTGCCAACAAGCAGGCTGGGCTGTGCCCAAGAAATTTGGAGGGGACACAGCCAGGACAGCTGACCCCAATAGATTGAGCAGATAATCCATACCACATGGCATCGTGCTTAGCCAGAAAAGCTGGGGTAGTAAGGAGAAGGGTAGGGAGGGATGTTCAGAGTTCCAGCATTTGTCTTGCCAAATCATCATTATGGGTGATCTGGCTTTCCTGGAGATGGGTTAATTCCTGCCTGTCCATGGGAAGTGGTGAATGAATTGTTTGCATGGCTTTTGTTTTACCTATTAAACTGTCTTTATCTCAACCCATGAATTTTCCCACTTTCCCTTTCTGAATGTGGGTATGACTAGTCACTAAGCAGATGGCATTTTTGTTAACTGAGAATTGAGTGAACAGGAGAGCAGCTAACATTTAAGAAAAAAAATAGTCACTAAAAAAGTGTTACTGGATGTAGGTTTGTGCACATGGAAATACGCATGCACACAGCGCTAATTCCTTTATTGGTTTGTCCTGGGTTTATGCTAACCCATTCCTCAAATAAGAATTAATATTTAGTTGATTTTAAATCTGTCCTCTCATGGGTTCGGATGTGCGCCAGTATTCACAAAAGAAAGCAGGGGCAGGTGTGAAGCATGAAACACCCTCATTTTTAGGCCGCCTTGTGCTCTGGAATCCTACCCAGATTTCAGCGTTCTGCTCTGATCACTTCTGACGTCAAAGTGGGGCATACTTGGCCAGCTGCCTTCAGCTCATTAGTGCTTCCAGGAAATGGGGCTCCTAATAGTAGGCCAGTGCTGCTCTGGGCTTCTAAAGCTGTTTACATCTTTGTTTTGCACTGTCTTGTGGCTTAACTTCTGAATTTCAGGGTCTGGCATGCTCCAATTTCCCATGAGATGTCTTGCACTCCCTTTGGAAACAGAAAACCCACGTGCTAATGTCAAGATGCTGTCCCAATTCTGAAATTGGAAAAGACACTTTTATTAAACACAGACTTTACTGTGCTCGTTAATTCTTCTTACAGATGGTCTGTTCTTCCCAAAGTCACAAATATGTCATCTGAATTAAAGCTGTGGAGGTGACAATCCTACAGAAATTGAATAGCTACTGGAGTGGAAACCTGCCAGCTGATATGGAGAATAATGCAGTAATGTCCATGTTGTGTTGTTGGTTGTATGAAGAGCACGTCCTGTGCCTTCGCAGCCTTTGTATGGGATTGTGCAACTGAGATAATGTGATTTGAGAAGATCATGTAGCTGCGAGAGTTAGCTTTTCATGGAAAACTTTCTTCATTATTAACTAAATGTTGTCCAGAAGTATAGCAGTCAGGACACTAATTTCTGAGCCGAGGATGGTGGGGTACGGACATTACATGATGCTGGTGCAGTGAGAATTCCAGCTTTTCTTGCTGCTTGCATTTCAGGGCAGAACTAATTCAGTTAGGTATCAGTCATTCCATGGGTTTTACTGAACTCTGGGCGAGCACATTGTCGTGGCACTGATGTATGGTGCCTTTGTGCTTCGCTCACCCCATCCCAGAACCTGCATGTTGGAAGGAATGGGAGCCTTTACTGATGCTCTGGGAGGAGTTCTCTATGTATCTGCCTCATCTCCTGCTGCTTGGGAGTAAATTGGGATGATGCAGGAGCAAGTTCTGGGTAGCTGGGAAATCACCATGAAAGATGTGCTGCTGTCCCTCTGTCTTCCACTTTTAGCTGGAAGTGAAGGAGTTACTCGTTACCGCTGCTATAGGAACCAAAATATAAAACCCAGGATATTCTTGGCCTTCTGGGGCTGCAAGTGCACATTGTTGGGGGTCATGCTGAGCTTCTCATCAACCAACACCCCCAAGTCCTTCTCAGGACTGCTCCCAATCCATTCTCCACCTAGCCTGTAGTTGTTGTGGTTGCCCTGACACGTGCAGGACCTTGCACTTGGCCGTGTTGAACCTCATGAATTTTGCACAGGACTGTGTAACTCTCAGGCGCTCAAGGTACCTCGGTGATGGCACTCCTTCCCTCCAGCACGTGACACACCACACAGCTCGGTGCCATTATTCATCTGTGTGATTTGTGCCACGTTAACAATGAAGTTTTGAAGTTTTAATGCTGCCTAGGTCAGTTCTTGAACAAACAAAAGCAAGCGCTAGTGGGAAAAAATAAAGAACCAGAAGATCTTTCAGCATAATCTGAAAGTTTTTAAACAGCGTGCAGTGTACATACCTACGTACATGCATCTCTTGTTTGGTGTCAGGAGAAAGCAGATATATGGGTACACGTTCATATTTGGGGGTTTGGCAGGCTTTAAAATATGCCAATTCTAAATTGATTAGATATATATATTTCTAAAGGAATAATTTATTTTAGCTACTAGCAATTTCATATGCATTTCAGGTGATTCCTCTTGTTCCTTTTTTTGGAGTAACTCTTCCAGTGCCCTTTGACAGAGTTTTGGCTTGAGAATTTAGGAGATGTTTGCTGGCTCTTCATAACTGCTTTATAACACTCTTCTAACAATGTATTTTCAGAGGTAGACTAAGATATATGTCCTTGAGGTAACAAGT
Source organism: Progne subis subis (assembly GCA_022316685.1). Lineage (NCBI taxonomy): Eukaryota > Metazoa > Chordata > Aves > Passeriformes > Hirundinidae > Progne > Progne subis. The sequence continues at coordinate 13,716 of JAKJHU010002731.1, forward strand.
GGTCAGATCCATAAAGGCTGCTCTGAGAACTTATCCAGAAAAATACTGGTATGAATTAAAATTATTTTTGATATTTTAATCAGACTCTGAACCTTGATGTGATGCTTCCTGTACCTGTAAATGGATATTAACCTGTATCTCTATAAATGCAGAGCGTGGTCTTTATTTTGTTTGAAAAATAAACACTTATAAAACAACCCAAAACTTGAGAAGTCTAAAATGCACTGGGTTTGTGTTAATTGGCGGACAGGCCAGGAGCCGTAGCCTTCCCATTCCAAAGGTGATCCTACTGGGAGTCAGCGCAGGTCAAGGATAATGCAGCTTGGAAATGGAAGCATAAATAGGTCCCTCCAGCTAATCTGCTGTGCCACCCTCGCGCTGCCTTGTCCCTTCCTCCAGGGACAGAGCCGATTTGTGGCCGGGCTGACGGTGGTGCCGTGCGTTGGGTGGGTTTGGTAACGTGCCACAGTCGGCTTCTAGAAACAGTAGGAGCAGCAAGGTTTCCCCAGGTGAATGCAGCTCCCTGGTGGGGAAATGAGGCTCTTTTCCTCCTTCAAGGAGCAGCACAGACCACCGCTGTAGGTTCTCTGGCAGCAGCACCACAGCTGCATTTAGACCTAATGCCATCTGCCAGCCCTGAGCCGACTTTCGATCTGCTGCGGCCTCCGCTCTTCTCTAATGTAAACAGCCTACAGATGCAGAGTCAAAATTGTGGCACAGGATTAAAATATTAGGGCACTGTTGTTTGTGCCAGTCCTAATGTTCCCTGCGGGAAATAGCAGAAAAGGCTTCGTCTGATCGAAATTGAAAATAGTGATCAGGTCGTCAGGATTTTAGCTTAGTGTCTTATGTAAGTATTGCTGTATGTCAGAGCAAATCTCCGTGGAGCTCTATCTAATGTATGGGTGTGGGGTGTCAAAAATACACGGGTATAAGACAGCTTAACCAAATTAATTATTTACATGTAAGCTAAAAATGTGAGCGATTCTTAGATCTGAAGCTGTTAGATTTTTTTTTTTAGTTTGAATATTCAGTGAGAGCAGGATGACTAAAGCAGAGCTGGAAAATATGGAGGATCACATGAGGGCTAAAAATACTCACGCTATGACAGGGAAAATAACCAGGGCAGAATGAACTGTTTGTGCATGAATGCATTATATATAATGTGCCATCGAAAAGCCAATTGCACAAGGGAAATGCTGATTTTCTGTAAGGAAATGGTATATCCTCCTGTGACAGATGTGCTGTAAATTAATTTTGAGGGATAAAAATAATCAGCGAGACCTGTCTTTATTTTAGCAGCTAGTGATACAATTAGGATTCCTGGGAGACTAGAGGACTCCCAATGCCTTTTTTTTGTTTGTTTTCCACCAAGACCTGCTACCTTTTTCCCCAGTGACAGGCAGTGGGTGTTGGCAATGGCAATCTCTGCTCGCAGTGGTGCAGTGCTCCAGGACAACGTGGCAGAGCTGGAGATGGAAAGAGCTGCAGGGTGACAAACTGAGAGTGTTTTCATCCCTAGTTCATGCAAGGCCAAGGAATTGTACTAACCCAGGGGAAACAGCATGTGCAGTGACAGTGCCGGCCTGGGAGGTAAAGTGGCTCTGCTGTAATACATACACATCTCCCCTGCCAGCATGTGGAGAATTTAATTTTTAAACCCACTGAGCTCCAGAATTTAGACCAGGAGGCAACCTGCTTGCAGTGCAGGAGCCAGGGCCTTTTTTCAAGAGAGATAATTGTGTCTGGAAAGGCAGTAGTGGAAATGGCTATCTTAATTTTCAGTGTACCGTGGGTGTGGTTTGAGAGTCTGCGTTGCACAAGTGTTTGCACATTCTTTCGTTTTCCAACATGCATTTCTTTGCAGATTTTTTTTTTCAGATTTCCCTTTTGAGGCTGCTTTTTCCTTATAGCTAAGCAGACAGTGAGATTTTAGAAAACACAGGTCTCTAAGAGCACTTGAAATTTTAAATTGTGTCCTTCTGTTAAGCCTGTGGAATGATTTCATCCATTGAAGATAAACGTTTGCATAATTAAAGATGTTTCTAGAGCAAATAAAGGTTTCAGTTGAGAAGAAGTAGTAGTTGTTGATTATTTTAAATAATAAATAAATATTGGTTATTTTAAATCTAGAGTTAAGTCTTTATTTATGATGGGGGAAAGGCTTTGGTTAGTTCCCTTCTATCAAATCTTGCCTTAAAGACAAACTGAGGCAATCATGCCATCAGTAAAACTTTTTCATTTGACAAGTGGCCTCCATTGGACTTTCTTACTTGGATAGCTCTTTTGAAATTGTGAAAGTTTCAAGTTCTCATACACACTTCTCTTTGCCAGCTGTCTGGCAGAGAGGCTGAAGGCAGGCTGTACTGGACCAGCAGCAGTGAAGATTGGTTTGGGGAGCTGAGAGGACAGAAGGGTCCTGCAGCCAGGGGAAGGTAATACCACAAAATAATTAGGACAGCTGCATCACAGTGGGTTGGTATTCAGAAAGTCAGATTTTGTCTGAGGTCATTTAATTCCCATTGAGTATCATTTGTCATCACTTATTTTATTAAGTGAAATTGCCTATTTTCTTGTATCCTGGTGTAGCTACAATAATAAGAGTGTGTGAATATTAATTAATCTACTGTTCTTGCTCTCTTGGTTTAAGTGGGTGGAGAGTTTTTCTTTAGCTCGTGAAGAAATTACTGGGGCCTCTTGTTGGGTTTGGGTTTTCTCCTGTGGCATGAGTCAGGAATATTCTTTTATGAAATCCTTTAATTTGACCTAAAATAGACTGTGAGTGATTCCCAAATTCCACTGAAGCAGTGGTAGTGTGGGCTCAGCCAAGTCCTGTGCTTGCTCAGGGCTTCCATTGCTCTCCACAGTCTCTTCATGCACGTCCACGCTGTATTCATGCACGTGTTTTCTTGACATTTTGCATAAATATTTAACAGCATACTAATTACTCATATAGCTTCAAGGAAGATTTCTCTAAATGCTAAGTAGATCTCTTGTCTACAAGACTGTGCCTGTGATGCAAAGAGAACTGGAATTTGCAGCCTAGCTTTTTTGTACCCAAACCTGCACAGTACCAACATCCACTGTTTTATGTTGCAGAAGTTTGCATCTGTTTGTAGAACTTAGGTATTTAGCAAAAAGAATAGTGAAGCTGAAACTGCGTGGGATACATTTAATTATGGTGGATTGACTAGTAATTGTTTCTGGAGTACCACAGATGGAAACCTCTAGTGTATTTCAAAGCTGGCTCAACTTAATTCAGTACAAGAACAGAATAATTTGTCTTTCAATTGCAAATTTACTTTTCTCATCTCTGCTAGTATTATGTGGGCAGGTACAAAAAGTTATCCAGGTGCTAACTGAAACGGCTGCAATACTGTTTACAAAGAAATTCTAATTGGAACTTTGCATTGACCTAAAATCAGAGCATGCTGTCACAGAAGTTCTCACAGAACAGTGGAGGTGGGAAGACACGTCTGAGATCATCCAGTCAAACTGCTCTGCTGAAAGCAGGGTCACCTTGAGCTGGTTGCCCAGGACTTTATCCAGTCGCATTTTGAGTATCTCCAAGGCTGGAAACCCTCAACCTCTCCGGACAGTTTGTTCCAATATTTGATAACCCTCAGAGTGAAGATGATTTTTCTTATGTTTAAATGGAATTTCTTGTATTTTATTTTGAGCCCATTGCCTCCCATCTCTTGGGGACCACTGAAAGGAGCCTGTTTCCTACCTTCTTTGCACCTTCTCTTGAGGTGTAGATAAGATCCCCTCTGAAGCCCCCCTTCTCCAGGCTGAACAGATGTAGCTTTCTGGCTTGGTGTCCTGGTTTGGAGACAAATTTGGGGGAAAACCCCTGTATAGGATCCCTCCGGGAAGCAAACCCAAGTGGCCCCTCCCTCCAACCAGTCCGAAAAAAAAACCTTTGTGGAGAAAAGTGGAAAAAACTATTTTACTAAACAAATAAAGTGCATACAAGTATAAAGAATGAATAATATGAAACAATAAAACCTCTCGTTCTGAAGTGAGATGGCAAATTGAGAAAGTCCTTGCCGTGGGTGTAGCTCGGCTCTCTCTCAGTCTCTCCTCAGTCCCAGTCCCTCCGGCGCTGCTGGAAAATGCCGAGCTCCAGGCCCCGGTGGGCCGCAGGTGCAGCCCCCAGTGCTCCCCTGGGTTTTCAGTCCAGAGCAGGTTTAAACAGTTCCAAGAAAAAAGAAAGAAAAAAAAAAACAGTCCGGGGAACTTCTCTGCCCTAGCTAGCTGAAACTAACTAAAAGCAAAAAGATCTCTGTCCTGCAGTCTCTCCAAGCCTCCGCCGAACACCGTCCGGAGAAGAATGTGTAGGAGTCAGGCAGTTTTCTCAAACAAACTCCGCGCTTCTCCTTGCTCTTAGAACCAGTCTTAAAGGCACAGGACTCAATATACAGAGTTCAAACAGAACAGACGATTGGGGATACAAGCATCATAAAGTTACCCTAGGACACTTGGCTTGTACATGAGGTGCTCCATTCCATTCGTCTTTGTGGCGCGTTGTTGGACTCTCTCCAGTTCGTCCATGTCTGTCAGTCCTGGGGAGCCCTGGACTGAACCAAGCGTTCCTCATGTGCCTCACCAGTGCTGACTAGAGGGGGAGGATCCCCTCCCTCAGCCTGCTGATGGTGCTCTTCCCAGTGCAGCCCAGGAGGATGCTGGCCTTCCTTGCTGGAAGGGTGCTTTGCTTGGCTCATGGCCAACTCAGTGTCCACCAGGACACCCAAATCCTTTTCTGCCACAGCGCTTTCCAGTCTTTTGGCTGTCAGCATGTTTTGGGCCATGGGGATGTTCCTTGCCAGGGAAGGGTCCTGCTTTCTTTTTGAACATCAGCAGTAAGCTTGAAGAGGAATTGATAATGGCAAACAGTTATATAGCTGACTACAATGCAATTCTCTCACTGATCAGGGAAAATAGATGATTATTGGATACTTTTTATCTAAAGTACCTGTATAAAACTTCATGCTTTCTCAGAATGTGTAAATGGGTTATATATAAATATTTTCATGGAAGACATGATGTTGGCAAGAATTTAAACTGTTTGGGTTATGTAGTCCCTCTGAGCAGTGCATTAGGAGTTATTCCATCATTGCACTAATTGACTGTGAAATCATTGCTCAACACCAAGTCATTAAGTCTATCAGGATCTTTTGTCTCTGTTTAGATATCTGGTTGTTTCAAGTACTTTGCATTATTCTACCGATCAGCATCCTTTAATTATTTTATGAAATTAGGCTTCTGCTAGAATGGAAGCTTACTTATGAGCTGATTATAAACTGATGCCTTAGAATAAATGTGCACTAAAGCTATTTTTTTTTCCTGCAGGAAATTTTAAATTAGAAATCCTTAAGCATTCTCTGTTGTAATTAAGTTCTATCCAGCTGTTGCTGATACCTCTTAGTAACCAGTTAGCTGGTTTTATCTGTGTTACTGACATTGGAATATTGTGGTCATTTAAGAGCAGATCCTGAGAAGTGGAGCAAAAGTTGATTTCTTTTGATTTCTCTGGAGTTTTTAAAGCTTCGTGGCACTTTGCTGTAGAAATTCAAGAGGCTTTGTTGTTTTTCAGAGGAGAGCAGAATATAATGCCAAGTACCAGTGCTGCAGGCACTGGCAATGAGGCTTGCTCAGCACACTCTGGGTGGGCACCTCAGCTGCAAACTTAGAGAGAATACCTGGGGATCAAATGTTTGTGCCTGCTCTTCCCTTGGCTCTCTCTGTCCTAGCTTTAAAGCATTTACTTTTCGGTTGATACCCTGAACCTGCGTCTTGTAGTTGTATAATACAATAAGAAGTAAATGTTGATGCTTTGATCATTAAATAACTTGAGACCCAACTAGAATGCTAGAGCCAAAGTGATTTTATTTCATGTGTGTGTTCTTATTGCATATTTTGACACTAGTTTACTTCTGTTTATCTGCTAATCCAAATGAAATTTTTTTCGTAGATTTGAGAATATTTTAGCAATCCTGCTCTAAAGCAGCTGATTTTTAGTTAGTCAAATTATGGGCTGAACCTAGAAAGCATTGAAGGCAGAATGCCAAATTTTAGGCAATTTCAATAAAGAAAAAGAGCAGCAAAAGACCTTGGCATTTTTAGTGTTTTTCAACAAATGATTTCTTCTTTGCTGATCTAAGTATGATGTGAAAAAAGTTTCATGTTAGATATATACACAACACTCAATTTTCCCAACTTTAGCAAGCCTGTGTACTATATCTGAAATCTGCTAGAGAAGAGTTTGTGTATGCAATAGACTTGGAAGCTATTGAAGTCACCAGTTTTCTAAAAGAAACAAAACCAAACCAAAAAACACCAAACAAAAGGAAAAAAAAACCCTCCAGAAACCCCACCAGCATACTCGTTTTCCTTATCTGTCTTATGTTGAGGAGCATAGAAAAGGAGGATGGCTGTCTGACACAGGAATGTTTACACATGCTAACTGAATTATCAAGTTGTTTATTTGTGTTCTGTTGCTTTAGGTGACCCAGTTAATACAGAGTTATCCATAGGGGTGGGAGGAGATGCTTGCTACAGAGGGAGGCCTTGTGACTAAATCAGGAAAGCTTAAGCTTGATAAATAACCCATTGCTGCTCTCCTTTCCCATCACTTTCCAGCTCCTCCAATGAACCACTGTCACAGTTCTAGGTCAGTGAGACTCTGTGAGCTCCACAGTCTGGGCATATGAACAGCCCCATAGGCTGTCTCTTCCTCTCCCTGCCTCCTTGCAGTTTCTTCCATGTCATGGCTTTTTTTTTTTTTTTTTTTTTTTTTTTTTTTTAATGTGTTGGTTTTACAAAGAATTGCAATTATTAAAGCATTGTCTGACACTGGGATAATTGTGGAATGACAGAACAATTTGTAGTGTGCCATAAATCAAATAATCTTGTGGGAGGAGCAGCTGGTGAGGTGTGGGGTAGAAGGTGGCTTGCTGAGAAAGCTGGGGCAAAATCCACTCTGGAAATGGTGAACAGCAAGCTCAGAGCTCAGCTGGGAGCTGGGTGCCTGCTGGATTAGGGCTGTCCTCCTGAGTGGCTCAGGCTCAGAGCCAACAGCATTTGCTGGTGGAGGATGGCATGGAACCTGTCCAGACACGGCTGGAGAACTGTGTTTTGCTCTTTGTGGGAAGCAGTGATGAGCATGAGTGGTGCCGAGCAGGACCTCTGGTCCCACCATGCCTGCTTAATAAATCAAATCAAATAGGCCAGAAAGAGGCTGGGTTTCTGTTTTGTCTTAACCAAACCAATTTCTGTATCAGATGTCTGTCCAGTGCATCTCAAATTTATTCCTTGTTGGAGGGAATAGGGAAAAGGCCAAGTCAGAGCACCGTGCTTGTGGGAGCTGAGTCAGGGGACGAGCTGCGAGCCAGGCACTCCTGTATGGGCTTGAGTGACTGTATCTAAACAGCCAGCGCCAAAGACATGAAAGATGGAGAGGCAGAGCAAGGCGTGAGGAGCTGGCTGGGAGGTTCTCTGAAGCACTGCAAACCCCTGCCACACAACTGTTGGTCTGCTTGGGCATTTATGTGCCAAGTCATTGTGGAAAAAGAGTGTCTGGATGCACTCTTCATTGCCATTTTTGCTGGTGAAGACGTTGCTCCATATTCTGACAGGTTTGCAGCATGAGTAATTAAAAGAAATAGGAAAACCTAAGGAGATCAAAACACATCTTCTGGTCACTATGGCCAACTCACTATGATGAGTTCACCAATGGGTTTAATGTCTGCTCTGACTGAGTTTCAATGCCGTTGTCTCAGGGGGTGGTTTACATTTGAAAACAAAAAAACAGAGAGGCAGTTTAGCTGAGTTATTCAACTCTGTCTTCTCCAGGGAAATTGAGGATAGCTATGTGTGTTAAGTAATGGCGCTGGGGGAACGCTCTTTTAACGGTTTAATTTTTTAACTGAAAGCTGCTCAGGTCTAAGGGAACTTTTTATTCCTGGTTTGATGTTGTTTATTTTGGTTTTAGAGTTGCCTCACTCTCAGTAGCAAACATCACATTGGTAGGGAATGTGGTTTTTCCTTTCCCAAGGCATAACAGCAGGGAATTTCCTCTACTGTCACCTTGAAGTGAGAGAGGGATGGATGGCTGTAAAATCAATACTTGTGTTTCAGTACCAGGTTAATAGGAATGCATTTATTACAGAGATCAATATTGTTTATTGTTACTTACTTATTGTGTTTTCCAGGTGCTGCTAAATCCAGTCCAGCTTCTAAACCAGGATCAACACCTTCTCGCCCATCTTCAGCAAAAAAAGCTGCACCAAGCAGCTCGGCATCCAAATCAGATAAAGATTTGGAAACTCAAGTCATACAGCTTAGTGAACAGGTAAATTTGCTTTAGGGACAAAAGTAAATGTATTCGTTGTCACAGGCAGACATGAAATCTAATATTGTCTTCTGATGAATGATGCTCTCCAGAATTACAAAGAGGAAAAAGTGGAAATAGTTCAGCTGGAAAAAAAAAAAAGGGAGAGAATTTATTGTAAAAAATAATGTCTGGCAGAGATGACTGATTTTTGCCAGTATTTTTATATTACGATCTTAGGAGTGATAGTTAGGTCTTGCTGAAGCATGATAATTTTATTAGATGTTGAAATACATCTTTTATTTCACCTGGATAGGAAAAATCCGAGTAGTGTCTTTGCTCTTGTGTATTACAAATTTGAAATAAATCACTTAATGTGGCAGTGTGGAGGAAACAATCCTGTTTGTCATCCCAAGGGTTAAGAGATTTTCAGTAAAGTGAGACTAGAGCATTGTGTTCTGCTTTCTGGAAGGAAGGTGTTAAAGAAGCTAACACACCATTTTCATTTAGAAATGTGATCTACCTTTCTGAGAATACTTAGGTATGTTATAAATAATGTTCTGTGATATAAGTTTAAAGGTTCAGAATTTCTGTAATGTTAGGCATGTAAGGGGCTTCATTTTTCTTTATGTTCTGGAGCTTTACACCATTCTCTCATTTCTGAGCTGCAAAAGTGTCTGCACTGGACAAGAATAAATACCTGCATCTGGATTAAGACTGTGCTGTCAGAATGGTGTAAATGCCACTACTATATATGAGGCCTGATCCCTGTATTTGTCCTTGGTGTGGGAAAATGGAAAGGAAAAAACTCATATTTTAGAGCTCCTGGCAACTGCATTCAGGAACCAGTCATTATTCTGGATCAAGTATGGTTTTCCACAGTTAAGGGCATTTCATTTTCAGACTTTCATTGACCTGAACAGCAAAGATTTCAGTTTGCTGGGGCACTGTTTGCAGGTTTTTGATGAATTGTGCACTGAAAGGTGGTGGATGGATAGCCATATCCCAGACATGGCATTCTGCAGATTCAGGGTATCATTCCAAGCAGCGGAGCACAGTGGGGTCCACTAACTTTCCAAACGGGCTCTAGATTGTTGCTGTAACAGAAAAGTTTTTAAATGTTGCACAAGGAATGGACATGTATTTTTCATGGAATCTTTTTTGTTTAATCAATGTGAGCGGAGTTCAAACGTCGGCTTAATGCAACTTAAACTGTGACATTTGTACTCAGAAGTCAGAATGTGTTTGCTTCAGGAAGAAGAGTTGGTTGGCATCTGAGCAACATAAAAATAATTGATCTTTACTGAAATGGACAGTCACTGTCACATCCATGCTAACATATTCCTAGCACGTTCCCTGTGTGAAAACCTTAAGCTTTATATACAAATAACCCTGAAGGAAAACTGATGATTTCCCTCACCACCAAAAAGAAGAAGAAATTCTGAGGATTTGAAAAACTGATTCTTAATAGCTAGTTTTTAAGAGACATCATCTAGCTAGAATGGTCTAGAAGGCCTTTTTTCTTTAATGCTGACAGCACTTGGTATCTCATTTCCCACTAATGGATACTTGTAAACCATGGCCTATTACACGAGCCAAAAAAGCTATGCTGCAAGCAGCTCTGAGCCAGGTTTTCCTGACCCCCAGTGTGAACATGCTGCAAGAGCCAAGTTGTCTGTTTTTTACTGCTCTGCAGCAGTTGTGGAGATGAGGGCAGCAGCCACTGTTACTATATTTCTGTGTTGATTTTAAGTAAGAAGTGCTGAACTGTGTCTTGGGTTCCAGGGTCCTATGTGGCTCTAATAGTCTTTTCATCCCTTTCATGGATAGCAGCTGAGGGAGATGGAAACATCTGAACTTCCACGCAATTTGTAGCAGAAAAGTTTAATTAGTGGGGATGTCTGTATACTATGTTTTACCATAGTGTAGTTTAATAAAACATTTGCAATAATTGTAAGCCGTCCCTAACATTTGCCAGTTAATGCCTCCCTACAATCTTAAAGTTTCTCTTAAAATCATCCTCGAACTGTGGCAGTAAATTAAACTCCAAAGTTAAATTCCAAGGAGCGTCACTCTGCACTGGAACTTGATTACCCATAGCACTAAAATAACAAAGTGGTCCCTTTTGTGTCTTTGGTTTGTGCCAGCTCTCTCCCAAAGAGTGCCTGAGTGCACTGAGGTGACCACACAAACCAGGGGCTATTGCATACAGAGAAGGACTTTTACATGTGGAGAATGGTCCCAGGAACTATTAGCTGTGTGCTGATATACATGTAGCTTCTGAAAAGAGCATCATTGTGGCTTTTTGCCTAGAGTTGGGCCTGATCTGCAGCCTGGCTCTGCAGCCCTGTGAGCATCCATGCTACCAGTGAGTGCCATCAGAGAAAAGACCGGTCAGCTGACGTGAGCTGTTCCCCAAGCGTCAGCCTTTCGGCATGCTAGAGGAAGGAAAAAGTAGGATGCAGGTGTGCAGATTATCTGAATAAATATGGACTCACATGGCACAGGCAGGCAGTTGGAACTGAGGGAAAGCATACCTGTGTTTGGTTATAACATGTTTATGATATACAGAAGTTAATTAACTCCATGCATATGTACATGGTTTAATGATTTTGTTTCTTTAAACAGCATGAATGTGAGAGAATGAAAACAGGAGAATGTCTTCATAGTAAATAGGTCAGAAGGGAGATAGTCTCAGCTATTAGCTGCCAGGTTTTCTGCTGAAGTTCATTGTTTTCCCAAGTCTAGCAAGCACAGAACAAGAGATCTGGAAGCAGTTACATTTTTATTCTGGCTGGATTCAGGCGTTGCTCTCAAGCAATATGCTGTGGCAGTTCCTGAAGGCACATCCTAAGTATGAGGTTTCATCTACAGATCAGAATGCTGTAAACTCTTGTTTCATTCTGCTGTTCCTACTTTTATTAAAAAAAATAGTTAATTTAAGGTGACTGGCCATTATATCCATAATAGATTCAAACTGTCAAGGGAAGACTTGAGTGTCACACTCAGGCAGCTGGTCAGAAATGAATTAGGGCGGAATAAATGAAATGCCCTGAATCCTGCTCTGGTAACAGGTCAGTTTGCTGCTTGACACCTTGAGAGTGCAATCAAAGGTCAGAAAAAGGCATTCCTAGCTCAGCAGTCATGGAAAACAAACTGAAAGGATTTAGTAGGCTATCAAAGCCTTGTTTGAACTTGCTGGTATTTTTATAGTGAAGGAAATAAATTAACTTGCAGTAGAACTGGCAGCACAGAAGTTTCTGTTAAATCCTATCAGTTCACTGAAATGCAGTCTGATATGATTTCATTTATTTAGCATGTTCTATTTAGAAAACCATTTGTATAATTGCAGCTTTAAAATGTGAATGCTAATTTGGCTGTGATTGGGATCAGTGTGTTTACTGTAGACAGCTTTATCTGTGATTATTTCTGTTGGTTCTTACTCTGCTGTCCTCCAAATTTCTGAGACACTTAGATGTTGTCCTGATTGTGTATACCCATTACACAGAAGTTATATATATGTTATGCTCCCACAAAACTGTTCTTTTAAAAAAGGTATGTATAAAAATATATTGCAACATCCGTCATGATTTATACAAAGCCTAATCATTAACAGCTACACTGCCCATTAATTATTTGCAGCAGTCCTAGTGGTGAAATTGAGGCTGACAGCGTAGCTGGAAGACTCTTGTGAACAAGGTTTGGAAGGAGAAAGGTACTTGGCATTGAGAGAATTTATTGGTAAAAACAGCACATCAGCAGAGCAGGTGGGGCTGTGGTGCACCCAGTCATGGCAGCAGAGTGCTAAAACACAGGTTTGTAAAATGTGGTAAGTGAGGAAGCAGAACAGAGAGGTGTGGAAAACCAGCACAGCTGTACCACATTGGTAACTAGAGGAACGTATTAATTTCCTAACTAGACTACTTGCCTCCTCTGCTATGTAGTTCAATGTATTTTTAGGCAGGGAGATATTGTAGGTTTCCCAACAACTGCACGTTTATCCAGGCAAAATAATGTAGGTACTGAGATGAAAGTTTTATTAGTTACACTGCATGACATTTCTGGCAGCCCTGTTAGGAGACCATGGCTTAGTAGCTCTGATTTCTGAACTGCTGCTTGAGCTTCAGTATAAAAGAGTGCTGAGAAAACTGACCTTTAAGGATCAAGGTTAGGATGTGTCCAGGGGAGTAGTGGGATAGCCTGATTTACTGTTCTCTGTGGGTAAGGTTCAGTCTAGCACTGTGGAAAGAAAACTGGACTTCATTCTAAGCTATAAATCGAATATGTATTTAAAGTCGTTTAGCATACAAAATTTGAGACTGTGTTCTTTTGTCTGTAGTGCTCCTCAAAACTGATGCATCCTGTCTTGGTTATATGCAGTACATTCATTAAAACTTGCACTTGAAGGTGTGGAGAAGGAAAGGGATTTCTACTTTGGCAAATTAAGGGAGATTGAGCTTCTCTGCCAAGAACATGGGGGAGAGAATAATGACCTTGTCAATCGGCTAATGGAAGTCCTTTATGCTTCAGATGAACACGTAAGTTGGAGCTTAATGGTTTCTTATTTCAAAAAAAAGCTTAATTGTGTAAAATTTTATTGGTATAGTATTGGGTCATATCCTGTATTTAGGCCAGCAGAACTGTAGCAGCTAGGATTCCTGTGAATCCTAGCTCCTCCCCAAAAGAGGTGGTTTGCATTTGCAATTGCACAACAACGAACTTTTTAGCTTGGGGAGAGGATTCAGGAGGTTTGTTGCTTTTCCCTGCTTCATTGTAGGTTTTGTATTCTGGGTTTGCTGAGCTTTATCTAAAAGGGGAGGTCTGTGTCACAATTTTAAATTGATTTCATATGGTTCTGAGCTTTTTTTTTTTTTTTTTTCATCTTCCCCCTATGTGCATGAAGTCTTTTACTCCTACTCTTAATGTGTTGAAAATCACAAAAAATTCTGGCAGAGGTGCTGTTCACTGTCTACAGCTGTGAACCTTCTCTGGCCCATGTGGCTGTGTTGGAATATGTATGGTGCAGGTGCCAAATACATAATATATCTCTACAAAGATAATGCTCTTTAGCATTTTTTATCCTGTTGCTATAGGCAAAATTCTTCCTTGTGCAAACCAAATAATCCTCTATTAGCAAAATTTCGAAGTGTATTGTCTGCAAGATTAAGCAAGAATCTCATTGCATCTTAGACTTAATGTTGTAGACACTGACAAAGCAAGAAGCTGCAAAGGGTGCTGGTTAAATTCCTCAGAGACATTCAGGGAT
>JAKJHU010002732.1:0-27291 GCA_022316685.1 Progne subis subis
GGTCTTGTACAAGCGATTCCCCAGTCTAGATCTGGAGAATTATTTTACATTCCTTTATAACTTAAAAAACTAAACTGTAGTAAGCCATGACATCTTCTCCTGAGAACCCTTTGCATTAGGAAGAGGGCTGGGGTTTTGGCTAGGTAGGAGTTGCCCTTCACAGGTCGAGGTCTATTTCTGAAGGTGTCCCGGAGAGTTCATTGCTTTGCTGGTGGCAAGAGCAGATTGCTCTTTTTTTCTGCTTTCATTCTGGACGGTCCTGTGAAATCGTGGCCACGAAAGCTTGTGGCTCCTGAGAGCAGCTGCAGAGGTGGAACTTCATGTCTGAAGGGAGGCCTACCGTTCCAGGGAGATGAGAGGCAGCTTGTACAACACCTTGAACTCCTTTCCGATTTCTCAGTCGTGTCTTTCATGAGGCTTAGACCGGCTGTGTTCTTAACACACACACACCCAGAGCATCCTAAGTGCAGCCTTTTTGTGGCACTGTGATCGGTGGGGTTAGAGCAGGTGTCCGATGGACTTTGGATTTGACTTTATGACAACCTCTCTGCAGACAACTGGAGGTGCCTACAAGTCAGAGAAGAGGCAGTCAAGATTGAAGCACGCAGATAAGTAACCCCTTGGCTTGTGGATAGTCCATTTCTAAGACTTGATCATCACTTAGTTACCATACCACCTATTTAATTTCTTCCATCTTTATATTTTAATTTTCTTTATTTATTATCTTTACTTCTGCTATTATATTTTCCTTCCTTTTTAATTTTAATTCTTAAAATATTACATTTTGTTTTCATGTTATTTTTATTCTGTGGTTTCTTATTTTATATTTTTAACGTGTACTTTTATTTTTTTTCTCTTTTATGTTTTACTTTTTTATTACTTTTCTTTTAAGATGTTCAAATTTTTTTTTTTTTTCTTTTTTTTTTTTCATCCCAAATTACCCTTTCTTACCAAAAGTCTGTGGCAGGTTGGCAGCAAAGAAGTTGGAAAATGATATCCGTGGCCACCGAAGGTCTGGATAGAATCGGGAGTGAGAGCAAAACCTCTGTATTTTGAGCTCCATTGAAGAACCCCAACGGAGAAAGCTGTAAACGCCATGGTACCGCTTCTTCCTTTTTACCCCCTACTGGGTCTCATTCTACCCATGCAGAGTATTAGCAGCAGTCACTTGATGTCGGGGTGTCTTTAGAGGTACCAATAAAAGGAACTAGATTTTTTTATTCTGTAACTCTCCAAACCTCATTGTTTAGTAACAAAGAAATCCGAAACAAAACCCCCCACAAAGAACCCCCCTTGAAAAAAAACCACATAAAATCTGCCAATATTATTTCAATGAGAAATAAATCTTTACCCTTTAGAAAAGCGGGCTCATTTAATTCTAATTAATTGTTGTTCTGATGCGTTAGGTTACTGAATTCGTTTACTTTTAGATATTGCTTAAAATATAAACTACCACGAATTTCTTCAAATCCATACAGTAATAAGACAGTATAATTAATAACAAGTGAAATGTAACATACAAAAAAAATCAGCAATATGAATAATTACAATCTATACTATGACATGCTATGTGCATCATAATATATGTAATGCACATAGATACGGCTATAAAACAAAATGCTAATGATGAATATAATAAATACTAAGACTTTGATCTATAGCCTACAGTCAAGGCTTTTTTGGTTAGAATTTGGTGAGTGGCCGGGTTCCGGTAGTTGCGCTTT
Organism: Progne subis subis; assembly: GCA_022316685.1. Classification (NCBI taxonomy): domain Eukaryota; kingdom Metazoa; phylum Chordata; class Aves; order Passeriformes; family Hirundinidae; genus Progne; species Progne subis. The sequence continues at coordinate 1,725 of JAKJHU010002732.1, forward strand.
GGGGGTCTTTTGGGGCATTTCTTTGACCGGATTTTGGGTGGGGATTTTGGGCACGTTCTTTTGGTCTCTGTTCTCTGCCTGTCCTGAGCCCTGGCTGTGAACTCGGGGCAGTGCTGCCACCCTGTGGACACAGGGTGTACTGCAGCTCCCCCCGTGCCCAGTCCCGCCGCGTGTGGGAGACCCGGCAATGCTAGTGCTGGAAAGGCTGGCACAGGCCTTGTATTTGGGGGGGACCCTGGTTTAAGCAGTGAGGGGCTTGGTGTGTGACCAGGGGAGCACTAGCATGTGAATTGTGACAGCTATTGAGGGCTTCAAAGACAGGCATGGGGCTCAACTTGCGGTGGAAGTTGTCTGGTACTTTTTAGAAAGTTAAATGGTAGGGGAACCCAACCAGGTGTCTCCATTCCAGTTTTCCAGTGGGGAATCCGGTCCAGTTGTTCCCTCCAACCGGGTGAATCCATTCCAGTTTTCCGGGGGTAATCGGTCCAGGTTTTCCACCAACCCGGTGACTCCATTCCAGTTTTTGCCTGGAATCCGGTCCGGGTTTTCGCTCCAGCCGGGCGAATCCATTCCAGTTTTTGCCCGGAATCCGGTCCGGGTTTTCCCTCCAACCTGGGCGAATCCATTCCAGTTTTTGCCAGGAATCCGGTCCGGGTTTTCCCTCCACCTGGGTGAATCCATTCCAGTTTTTGCCAGGAATCCAGTCCGGGTTTTCCTGAGGAAAAAATGCCAAGAAGAAAATGAGATTAACTGTTTATCTAACAAATATAAATCTTATAAATTTAAATTGTGAGGCTTACCATGCTTGAGGCCCAGATGGAACATGAAAGTTAGACAGAAGCTTTCAAGGAAAGGCAGCAGGGAAAAGTATGGGGGTTTTTTTTTGTTTGTTTTTTTTTTTTTTTTCTAATTAAGAAAGTGGAACAGATAAAATGTAGTGCAAACATCTGCCCCAATATGCACTGGTTGTGTCTGCCGCTGAAATGACTGTCAGCAGTGTCCAAGCCACGTAACAAACTTCCTAACTCAAACATCTCCAAGCACAGAATCCATGATCTGACAAGAAAAAGGCACAAGGGGCACAGGATTGCTCCAAACACAAGACTTGGTAGTGAAGACATGAGCCTGAAAAGACTTCTGCTGGAAGTCCAGAAAGAAAAAGCAGTGGTAAAGGGTAATTTTATTTATTTTATTTTTTAATTTTTGATTACTATTATTTTATTTTAAAATGTCTTATTTCATTTCTTCTTTTTTTTTTTTTTTTTTTTTTTTTCCCCCTCCTTACCCTTTCTTACCCCAAGTATGTGGCAGATTGGCTGTTGGCAACAAAGAAGTTGGAACATGATATCCGTGGCCACCCACCCACCAAAGGCCTGGATATAATGGGGAGTGAGAGCAAAACCTCTGTGTTTTCTGCTCCATTGAAGAACCCAAAGGGAGAAAGCTGTAAACGCCAGGTGACATTTCTTCCTTTTCACCCCTAAGAGGTCTCATTCTACCCATGTTTAGTGTTAGCAGCAGTCACTTGATGTCTGGGTGTATTTCAAAGGTAGCCATAAAAGTAGATTTCTTTATTCCGTAACTCCCTAAACCTCATTGTTTAGTAAGAAAGAGATTCAAAACAAAGCAAACAACAACAACAACAGCAACAAAACCACAAAAAAAAACCCCCGCACAAACAACCCTCCAATCCACCCTGAAATACAACACAGAAAGAGAGAATCTGGCACTAGTACTTTAATGAGAATGACATATTTACCCTTTAGACAAGCAGGGTCATTAATTCTAATGGATTGCGGTTCAGATGTTTTAGGTCATGAATTTGTATAGTTTACAATACCGTTTACCATATCAACAACAGAAAATTTTAAAAATCAATACCCAAACAGGAAAGTATCATTAATAACATGAACAATGTGAAATCCAAAAAATAATATCAGCAATATAAATACATACAATCTCTATTATGACATGCTATGTGTATTACAATATCTATAATACACATAGGTACGGATATAAAACAGAACCGGTAACGATAAATATAGACATAACAAATACTTAAATTTCAAATATAGCCTAGCACGAAGGCTTTTTTGGTTCGAATTTGGCGAGCGGCAGGGTTGCGGTAGTTGCGCTTGGGGGTCTTCTGGGGCATTTCTTTTAGAGGATTTTTGGGCGGGGATTTTTGGGCCGTTCTCTTTTGCCTCCATTGTGTGCCGGTCCCCGAGTCCCGGGCATTGCTGCCGCCCTGTGGACAGAGAGCGGTACTGCAGCTCCCCCCGTGCCCGTCCCTGCTGCGCGTGGGAGCTCCTGGCTGTGAGCTCGGGGCCGCGCTGCCGCTGGAGCTTCCAAAGATCGCGGCAGAAAGGGCGATTAATGGGCAAAGACCCCGGGTGCCTCTAGCCGGCTGCCTGCGATGGACCCCGACCGAGACACTGGCCGGGTGCGATATTCTTGTGTGGGGAAATCTTCGAAGTAGGCAGCTGAGCAGTTGCTGAGAGTTCCAAGGGCGGTATCCCCTGGATTCTTGAAACAATGTTTAAACAGTTGTCATGGAATTCAGGCAGCGGCTGGAGTCGGTTTGTTAGAGGGCAGAAAGAACTTTTCGCCTGCACGTGTGTTGGGACAAGCAACCCTCCCTAATGTCAGAATGAATTTGTGTGTCTTCTTTTGCGTTTTTTTCTTTCTAGATTGCAGAGCACTGGGGAGACCGTTTGGGATAAAGACCAGGAAGCTCCACGCTCCCGAGGGAACGCTTTGGGCACCTGCCGCTTTGAAGCGCACCGACAATCCCGGCTCCCCCAGAAACCTTCCAAAGGCGGAAGGGCCGGGCAAGAGAACTGCAGGAGGGGTGCGGGAAGCACTGTCTCCCGGGTCTGGACGGCACTGAGATGGGAATGGCTTCAGAATATTCTTCGTGCCCTCTCCCGTTGCCAGTCCGGGACGAAGTCGGCGTTCTCCGAGCGGCTGCAGTTCCCTGCGTGTGGTGGGAGGAAGTGTGTGCTGGAGAGCGAGAGAAAGGTCCCGGCTGGTTGCTGTGTCCTTGGCGGGCAGAGAACCGTGACCTTGGCCGGATGGGTCGGTGAGTATCAAATTGATCCTGCTCCCGTTTGAAGGACTTGTTTGAAGGAGTCTTTAGGAGGGAACAATTTTAGCCTTTAGGTCTTCTTGGTATGCTGTCGGGTCCCTCCCGCACGCCAAGACCCTTTCGGAGCTCTTGTGTCACAGGTTCCTCGTGCCCAGGGCGCAGTTTTTTAGGGATCGGTTGCTCTAGTTTGGAAGCAAGGGCGCTCTTTATCTCTAGAGGGAGCATGTGAAGCAATAGCAATTTCAATCTGTGATTACAATTTCTATGAAATAGCTTCAATGCTGTCTGTTACAGAATAACTGAAATCCAGTGGAGACAAGCAGATGCACATGGTATTGATTTATTCTGGGGAGTATGTTCTACACGAATGATCCCTTTTCCACATTTACTGAAGCTATCTCTGTGTTATCCCTACCTCTCGCTGAACCGGCACACCAGCGTTGCCGTATGTGCCACGGGTGGATTCATTTAAAATTTTTAGGGAACAAGGAATTCTTTTTAAACACCTCTCCACCTTTGATTTCCTCTGAAAATAGACAATGAACACAAACCTATCTGGCCTAGCTCCCTGTTACCTGTCTCTTGCTAGCTAAAGGAAAAAGAAAGGAGCACCCACTTACAGAAAATCACAGGGTTTTCAAGGGTACTTCCCAAGCGGCAGCCAACAATTTCAGTGGTCAGAAGACATGCCCATATTCTAACTCTCTGATAGGTCTCTGTGTCTTGTACAAGCGATTCCCCAGTCTAGACCTGGAGAATTATTTTACATTCCTTTATAACTTAAAAAACTAAACTGCAGTAAGCCATGACATCTTCTCCTGAGAACCCTTTGCCTTTCGGAAGAGGGCTGGGGTTTTGGCTAGGTAGGAGTTGCCCTTCACAGGTCGAGGTCTATGTCTGAAGGTGTCCCGGAGAGTTCAGTGCTTTGCTGGTGGCAAGAGCAGATTGCTCTTTTTTTCTGCTTTCATTCTGGACGGTCCTGTGAAATCGTGGCCACGATAGCTTGTGGCTCCTGAGAGCAGCTGCAGAGGTGGAACTTCATGTCTGAAGGGAGGCCTACCGTTCCAGGGAGATGAGAGGCAGCTTGTACAACAGCTTGAACTCCTTTCCGATTTTTCGGTCGTGTCTTTCATGAGGCTTAGACCGGCTGTGTTCTTAACACACACACGCACCCAGAGCGTCCTAACTGCAGCTGTTTCGTGGCACTGTGATCGGTGGGGTTAGAGCAGGTGTCCGATGGACTTTGGATTTGACTTTCTGACATCTCTGCAGACAACTGGAGTTGCCTGCAAGTCAGAGAAGAGGCAGTCTAGATTGAAGCACGCAGATAGGTAACCCCTTGGCTTGTGGATAGTCCATTTCTAAGACTTGATCATCACTTAGTTACCATACCACCTATCCTTTGAATAGGAAAAGAAGGGATTTAGTCGTTCTAAGCGATCTTTTCCGCCACGTCGCATTCTACGAAACGCTTCTGTTGCGCAGGGGATCCGGTTTTCATCTGGGAACCCCGGTGGACGAAAGCAGAGCCAAGGCATGAAGCAGTGCCTTTGCTGCAGGCCTACTTAGCAACCTGGAGACTAGGGAGGTGTGAAAGAGATAGGGTCCTGTGGGGAGCATTCCTGTTCAAGGACTCCACTTGGAGAGTGAGAGTGTCTTTTGCTGGTAGAAGGAAGCACTGGCAGCGCCGGTGAGACCTCGCCTGGAGCGCTGCCACACTTGGGGGTGCCTTCCGTTGCAGATGAATTGCTGCTGGGAGAAATGCAAAGGGAGGACTCTGTAGCTTGCCGTGTCTGTTGTCTCTCTTAGAAAAGCAGCTCGTTGCGGTGGCCGTACACGTAAGAAAGACTGTACAAACGAGTGCTGGCGAAGCATTCCCTGGAGGCAAATGGCCACCTGAGTGCACTCCAGTGAACAGAAATGCTGTTTTGAGAAAAGGGGGGGGAGCTGCAGGACCTTTTTTCTAAATAGCAGTGATTTCATGATTTCTTAGAGGACCTACTGCAAGATCCACAAGTCCTTCCTGTAGCTAATGTCCAGGTGTCTGTGTTCCTCAGGAAGCTAAGGAGAAGCACCTTCGGTTAGCATTTAGGCTTTGTTCCCATTTCAGCGCTAAGGAGCGCTCTCTTTTGCACAGTTCCAAACTGGAACTTTTAGTACCTTGGGGAAAAAGTCCCCGGTGTGGTATTGAGGGGAGATCATCCTGCAGGCCCCCGTGCTCCCGTCCAGCTTTGCTTGTCTGAGTAGCGACTTTGTGCTACTTGTGAAGGGAGGAGATTGTCTGCAGGTGCCGCACGCTCTTCCAAGTGGATGGAGGGAGCAGCTAAGACGTGAGCAGTGCTGCCTTTTCAGCTCTCCTCCTGGCTGAGACGAGGACTCGTACGTGGCTTCTCATCTTTTCCTCTTTTTTCCCCTTGCAGACATCTGTTCTCCTTTCTTCCAAAACAGAACGAACAGAGAGCTCCGTGGAGAAAGTTTGTCCGAGATTCTGCACTGCCAGGTGAGTTGTCACGTTCCTTTTCCTGCCAAGTGCTTGCGCTTCTGCTTCTCAGGATTCATCCTAAGAAATGACCATGTATACGGTTTGCTGTCCATGCGGCCAAGTGAGAAATGCACCACGACTCGGTTTAGGTCTCCCTTTTTTCTTACAATCCTGTCTCCTATCACTGCAGGAGTCCCTGTAACTGAAGGTTTCTGGTTTTATTCTGCAGTGGCTGCCCTGCCCTTACCTTTCTTTTTTAAGGAAACAGTTGGGTGACCGTGTACATATGTGCCTTCTGGCTGAGCAAGGAGACACGGCCCATGTGGATCTGGCATGCCTCGCTGCTCCTTGTGCACAGGCTATTCCCTTGCAGCTGAGCTAGGCAACGAGTGTGTTGCGTTGTGTGGATAATTTGGGATCTGTGCAGCACTCCTGTCTGGGGTGCCGTCAGGTGACAAGCTGATCTAGGCCTGTTGCGGTCCCGTGTGCATAGGCTGCTGAGTCGTGAATCTGCATCCAGGGCTCGGTTGTGGCCGATTAGGATTACCATTACTGTTTTATTGTTGTATTACTACTACTGCTAGTAGTCCTAAAGTTATTACTATCTTTCCTGATCACATTGATTTTTGAACTTCATTTTAATCATCACTACGATTCTTGTTATTTATAATTACTTTCATTACTCCTGTTATTCCTTGCTGATATTGATACTATTGCATGCTTATTATTATAAATATTACTGATACTATTGGGTTTGTTCCTACTAACTCATTTTACAGTAGACTTTTCATTTATCCTTTATTACTAATCCTACTACTATCACTTTCATTCTTAATCCTAACCACTTCATATATATTAACAGTTTCTAATTACTATTATCAGTCTTAACTACCACTCCTGTCAGGCATTAGTAGTGTATCCTATACATGACAACTCTATTCTTCTATCATTTATATCATTTCATATCATACACATTTAATTAGATATATTACTATAGGTATTATGTGACGATATGTACACATATGTCACATCTATAATTAATTACATATCACTTCTTCTCACTTATACTATACTGTAAGAACAGTACCTAGTTTTTAAATATATTTATAATATACAGCAATTTCTATACACTCATACTACTGTTGCTTTACAATTACTACTCTTTTCATTACTTCAGTTCTTACGATCATTACTTCTAATCTGTCATTTCACTATTATTACGTTACTACTACTACTACTACTACTATCCTTCATATCAGTAGTGCTACTTTCATTATTATTTTTACTTCTGGTTTTTATTCTTTTACTACTCTTCCATTCCTCATTACTATTACTATTCTATTCTTTATTGCTACTATTATTAATATTATTGTTCCTATTCCTTTGTTGCCTACTGCAACGAAGGGCTTGTGGCCGCATGCACTTTGTCTTTGCACGTGCTCCACGTGCAAGATGCGCCCGCCTCGCTCGTGTCGTGGAGACGCTAGAGCGCGGCGTGCAGGAGCCCTGCCGTGGACGTGGGCCCTCCTTTTGCTTGGTGGGTTTGGGTTCTTTTGGTGCTTTTTCCCCACTACCCTCCCGTGGGTCCTTGTGTGAGGCAGGCCCAGCTTTTGTTTCCTTGTGTGAAGCATAAGAGCAGGACTCGATCTTGTTGCCGGCTCTGTTCTTGCCGTGAGATGTCTTCATTTTGACTCGCTGTGGCTTTGTTGCAGGCTGCACTTGTTGCCCTCCCTTTTGTTCTGCCGTTTTGTTTTCCTGGTTTTTTTCTGGGGGTTTCTGATCCCTGCAAGGTTTCTTTCCTCCTGCCATTTGCTGTCCCAGCATGCGGTGTGTTCTTTTCCTTAGGGAAGGAAGGCTTCTTTTGACTTGCCAACTGCACGGATGTTTGAAATCATCAGGGCAGGTGCCAGATGAACTCCTCGAATGCCTTTGTTTAAGCACAGGCGAAGGCTGAAGGCCGAAGGGATCGCCTCGCCTACAGCCCTGCCGCTCCTTTTGGACAGCACTGCGGAGGAGGTGCGAGCGGAAGGTGCCGCTCCCACCGCAGCGTGGGTATTACTGTCTCCCAGGGGTTTCCCAGGAACTGTCCTGGCTGATCTGGATGCAAGGGTGTGTCTCTCTCTCAGGGAGCCTTGTCCGTTCCACTGAGACGACAGGAAGCTGTGTGCTGAGGGCTTTGGTGATTCCGTTCAGTGTTTTGGATGTGTGGAACCTGTACGGGCTCTTATTTGGGAAGCATTTGATGATGCTTCCCGTACAACACAGCCTCCCGGGCTTCTCGGCACATGCCATAAGGGTGCCGGTGGCGGCAGCTCGACGGCAAGGCGTGACATCGGCAGCAAGCAGGAAGAGGAAGAGGTGGACAGCAGGCGAGGGAGCAGCGGAGGCTCCAGCTGAAGGAAGGTAAGGGGTTTTTGGGGAAAGAAGGTGTAAGCTGTGAGTGAGGAGGTGAGGAAGAGGGCTATGGGGTGCAAAGCCCTCGGGCTGTCAGCACCTTCGGCATTCTTGCTCAAAGTCCTAGGGCACAAGCATGACTCTTTCAGCCCCTTGCTACAAGCACTTTTGGAACATTGAGGATGTTGTTAGGAGCTTTTGAAGTTTATTCCCTTCCTCCATCAGAGCCTGAGCCATTCCATTTTCCAAGAAGCCGGATCTGGATCCATCACCGTGCTCCGATTTTCTTTCTCCCTCTGCTCCTTCTGTAATGTGAGGTTGTATCATCTTTTGCTCTCCCTTTCTTCTTGTCCAAGGCCTTCTCTAGCACTTAGCTGAGCTTTGTTGCAGAGGCCTACGTGGAGGTGTTTCTGTTGCTCCTGTTTCCTACCTTTCTTTCTTGCCTGTCTGTACCATGCTGGTTTACTGTCCCATTTCTCAGTATAGTACTTTGGTCCCCACCCACTGTTTTTAAGGTTTTTTTTATAACCTACCTTCTACACACTTCCAGCTATGTGCACAGAGACACACACACACACACAGACAGCCATACAGACACAGACACACACATGTAGACACGCACACACATGGACACAGACAAAGAGACACACAGATTTACAGACACACACACATGGACCCATAGACACACACATGTGGACACACAAACACACAAATTCTCACATACATACAAACACACACATAGACACACACACACACACTCACTCACTCAGACCCACACCCACACAGCCCCACACACAGACATAGAGACATACAAACTCACACAGACACACACATTTGCTTCTTCTCACAGAGGTATTCAATACAATTCACCTCCCTCCAAGCAGGTGTACCGAATTTTAAACTTTTCCACTGTCCTAGGTTGCCATGCAAGATGTGCTCCAAGTATGTATTCTCTCACCATGTACATGACATGTTGAAACTAAGTTGTGCCTTGCTTCCCTTGGCCTGTGCCTCCAGACTATCATCTGGTCATGGCCCGTCCATGTCTTCCTGCATGAATCCTACATCACTCCCTCCAGCAGCTATGTCTGTTTCATAGGCAATCCAGCACCTGTTACAAGACTGATTCAATGCTAGCAGCCCCTTGTGAGTTGCTCCGCCCAGGGGGCGGAGCCAAGCATTCACACCTGGATCCAATCTAGCAATTGGGACAGCACAGGCAGCCTTACTCACTGGATTCCCAGAGGAGAAGAGCTACTAGAGCTTTCTGCAGGAACACGGCTTCTACAAGACCACTTCCTCTGGACTGCTGCCACCACGGTGCCAGGTTGGATGCTGACTCTGTCCCTGAACTTTTGTACCATTGCATGTGTTTGGATTCATTTTATTTCACTTATTTTTCTCTCCTATTAAATGGTTTCTTTCTGACCCGGAGTCTGTCATTGGTTTTGCCTTCAAGCCAGCACAACAATCCACATGTGTCTTTGTTGGGTCACCTGCTCTTCCTGCTTTTCTTTCCTAGTCACTTTCACCCTTCCTTTCACACGCTTTGCACATGAAGGGTGTCCGTGCGTGCAGGGAATCCCGGTTCACTGCGGTCCCCAGTGGCCTCGGGCTTGAGCTCTGCCTTCCAGTCCACCTGGGACCAGGGGGAGGCCTGAGCACGTGTCTGCCACTGGTGCCCGTCCACCTAGGAGGCTGATTTCTGTGTTCCTTGTAGTCCTTGATCCCGGTGCCCTGTCTACAGGGCTGCAGGGAAAGTGGCCTTTTGGCAGCTCCCATCTGTGGTTGTGCCATAGCTCCCAGCTGCCTGGGGGAACTCGTAGCCTGCTTGTAGCTGCCATTCACGTTTCTCCCCTAGCTCTCATGTGCCTGGGGGCACCGTGGGCTGCTTTTTGTGCCTCTGTCTATTTCTCCTGTAGCTCCCAGCCACCTCGGGGAAGCATGGGCTGCTTCTGGGTCACTTACACCTCCTGCCACAGTCCCACCTTGACAACTTTGTGTGCTGTGCTGTCTGTCTCGAGACAGGGATTTTGTTGAGGTGGGAGTGTTCTGGAAAAAAATATAATAGAGAGTCAGAGACTTGCTGGTTTTGTATGTTTCTTTATTATCAAGCTTGGCCTTGGGGGAGAGCTTGCTTGCTCCCTTGGCAACGTGGAGGAGGAGGTACACACAGCTTCGCTTCACAGCAAAGCTGGGGACTCCCACCCCCCCCTCACGGGCTTTTTCCCTTGCCGGGGAGTCCGTTTCGCGTCGCTGATCAGGGGTCGTCCAGCGATGGGGGACTCCTTCTCAGGTCACGGCGACTAAATAAAGCTGCTTCGGCGGACCCCCGTACTTCTTGCACTAGTCTAAAATGCTGACTACAGTCCTGGATTTTACTTTGGTTCCCTGCTTTTTTTGAGTCTCTTGTTCTTGGGTTGTTCCCAGAATTCCAGTGTTCTTTTTATTTGCATATTCAGACACTATCTGGCGAATGGGAGCAGAGATACAGGTAATAAGGTGAATTCTTAATTAACAAACAAGCAAATAAGGTAATAAATCAGTATTAAAACAGGAATAAGGCAAATTCTTTATACAGAATGGAATTACTTAACAATTAAGTAACTAAAACATAGATTATTGAATAGAATTTATTTATAACAACTCCCCCCTCTATTTCTTTGATCGAGCTTTAGCTCGCATCAATTTGTCAAAGCATAACCCAGTATCTCCTATAGGACATTCCCCAAACAGGCGCTGTGCATAACTAGCTGTGGTCCAATAAACTTTTCCATCCTCTTGGCAAGGATTCAACTGGGAGTGGTCAAAGCAGTTTGGGTTCACGTTAGTATGGACCCTGAATAAGGATCTGAGATCCTCTCCATCGTACACTGGATGGTAGCAGTTAGCACAGGCTTTTGTTTCATAGGTGTGCTTTATGAACATCATCAGTACGATCCCTCCCAAGAGTCCGGTATGGGCCATCCTTCCTGGATCTCTTGCTCCACCCGGCCTTGCCTCTTGGAGTGGAGAGGTCTCCTAAAGAACCCACTTACATGCTTCTACTTCCCCTCCCTATTAATTTAGTTGCCCTTAGAGAATGTTCTGTAGGAGATTTACTCTTTTTTTTTTTTTCCTTAAAAAAAACTTTACACTCTTTTAATTTTTCTATTACTTAAATTTGTTCAAACTGCTACTTATAGAGCTTAACAACTTTTAAAATTAACAAAGAAAAAAATCTTAAACTTATTTAAATCACTATTTATAAAACCTAAACAATATTTAAACTTAATAAAAAAACCCTGATTCTTTTTTTCTATTACTTAAACTTATTTAAATTGCTATTCATAAAACTTACAATTTAAAAATTATTATTAAAAAAACCCCTTTAAACTTACTTAAATTCTTACTTATAAAAAAAAAGCTTAAACTATATGTAAAATTAATACAAAAAAGAACTTATACCCCTTTTTAATATAACTATTACTTAAACATATCTAAAATGGCTATTTACGAAAACTGACTTAGGTTTACAGAAATTAACCCTTATTGTGCCCCCCCCCCCCTTTTTTTTTGAGTTCGTTGAATATGGGAGAGGCAACTGAAACAAAAGGTTTTCACAGTCTCTGTTATCTCTTATTTCTTTTTAAAGGTTAATTTCAAGTCTTTCGGGTGTGGTGTTACTGTCCACTCGGTTTCATCCGGTGAGCGTGCTGAACTCGGGTTCTCTCCAGGAGGGGGTACTGGCCCTTTAACTCTGGTGATATGGGTCCATCCTTTTTCCTCAGTGCGCACTGCTGTGTGAGTTGTTAACAGTACTTGGTAGGGACCTTCAAACTTCGGGGTCAGCGGGGTATTAGTCCACGTTTTGATCAATACCCAGTCTCCAGGATTGATATTATGCACATTTGCATGCAAAGGGGAAGTTTGAGGAAGATAGCCTTTCTTTCTGAGATTTTCTAAGGTTTGTCCAATGGTTTTTAGATATTTTCTAGTGATTTCCTCTCCTTCCAGGTAGTCTTTAGAACTATAAGGAGATAACAAAAAGGGAAGCCCAAATAACATTTCATATGGTGACACTCCTAGATCTGCTCGTGGCTGTGTTCTGATTCGTAGTAATGCTAGGGGTAAGCATTTAAGCCAATTTAGTTGAGTTTCTGCTATTAGTTTAGTCAGTACATTTTTAATGGTTTTGTTCATCCTTTCTACTCTGCCTGAGCTTTGGGGATGCCATGGGGTGTGTAACCTCCATTTTATCCCTAAGGCTTGTGTTACCTGTTGTAGAATTTGTGCTGTGAAATGTGGCCCTCTGTCTGAATCAATATTATTTATCAGCCCATACCGAGGGAGGATATCTTCTAATATGATTTTTGTTACTACTTCTGCTGTTTCTCTTTTTGTAGGAAATGCCTCTACCCAATGGGTAAGGTGATCTATGATCACCAACAAGTGTTTGTAACCTTGAACAGGGGGCATCTCAGTAAAATCAATTTGCACGTTCTGGAAGGGCCTTAAGGCTAACTCCCTCCCTCCAGGCTCAGTTTTTCTCATAACTTTTTGATTTATTTTCTGACATATTATACATCCCTGAGTAACTGCTTTTGCTAATTCGTGTACTCCAATACATAGGTTTTCCCTTAGAAAATGGTCACATAATCCCTGGGTTCCCCAGTGGGTTAAATTATGTATTTCTGTAAGTATTTTTCTGGCTAGGGCTTTATTTAAGAATTTCCGTCCGTCAGCTGTTAACCACACTCCGTGTTCCCCCTGGTGTAATCCTAATTCTTTTATTGCTTTCTGCTCTTTTTTACTAAACACTTGCTCTATCCTTTCTTCTTCTTTTCTTGGTATTTTCTCCAATTTGAGGATTTTTACTGGTTCTCCTGGTTCTAAAGCTGCTTCTCTGGCTGTTTTATCAGCTAACTGGTTTCCCCTTATCTCGGGCATATCTCCCTTTTGATGTCCTTTTATGTGAACTACTGCAATTTCTACTGGTTTTTGTAAAGATTTTAACACTGACTTTATTAATTCTGTGTGTATTAAGTTTTTCCCTTTTGAATTTAAATATCCCCGTCCTTCCCAAATTTTCCCAAATGTGTGCACGATACCAAAGGCATATCTAGAGTCTGTGTAAATGGTCCCTCGGTCATCTTTAAGTAAGTCTAGCCCTCTCTTTAGTGCATATATTTCACAGCACTGTGCTGACCAATTACTTGGTAACTTCCCCTTTTCTAAAACTTTCATTTTCTCTCCCTCAATCACAGAGTATCCTGATATTCTTTTCCCTTCCACCACTCGGGATGACCCATCTGTGAACAACACTCTCCCATATGGAAGGGGTGTATCCTCTAAATCTTCCCTTACTTTTGTCTGCATATCAATGAGTTCTAGGCAATGGTGTTCTATTTCTTCAGTGGGCTCACCAGAGAGAAATTGAGCTGGATTTAAGCTTTTGGATGTTGTTAGTTCTAGGTTATTTGAATTTATCAGTATAATTTCATATTTTAGGATTCTAGAATCTGTGAGCCACTTTTGAGCTCTTTGACTTAAAATTGTTTTCAAATCATGTGGAGTATGTATCTTTATCTTTCCCTGTAATGTTAACTTTTGAGCTTCTTCTATTAAAATAGCTGCAGCTGCAACTGCTTGGAGACAAGCCGGCCATCCCCTAGCAACTGGATCTAACAGTTTTGATAAAAATGCTACAGGTTTTCGGTATCCTCCCCATTCTTGGGTTAAAACTCCGTATGCTATCCCTTCTTCAGTGTTTACAAATAAATCAAACTCCTTTTTAAGATCTGGTAAGCTTAAAACTGGTGCTGAGGATAATTTCTCTTTTAGATCTTGCAGCTGCCTCTCGTCACTCTCTGTCCAATTCATTGGTTCCTGGTCTATTAATTTATCATAAAGAAATTTGACCCCTTGAGTGTACTTATCTATCCAGTGCTTGCAGTATCCAAACAGGCCTAGAAGTTTCCTTATGTCTCTCTTAGTTTTTGGAGGTGATATAGACACTATTCCTGAAATTCTTGCAGGGCTTAGCCTTTTACTCCCCTTTCCGATTTTGTGTCCTAAAAAAGTGACTTCAGTTTCTACAAACTGTGGTTTACTCTGAGATACCTTTAACCCCTTTTCTCCAAGAAAGTTTAGAAGTTGTATACTTACATCTTTAACTTCTTTTTCTGTCTCCCCTGATATTAATAAATCATCCACGTATTGCAAAATTTGAACTCCTTCTTTGGGACTAAACTGTTCTAATAATGTCTCTAGGGCCTGTCCGAAGATATTTGGCGATTCCCTATACCCCTGTGGTAACCGGGTCCACCTTAGCTGTTGTTTTCTTCCCCTGTCTGGATGTTCCCATTCAAAGGCGAACCAATCCCTACACTCTTCTGCTAGGGGACATGCCCAAAAAGCATCCTTTAAGTCTATCACTGTGAACCAGGTATGCTCTCTTGGAATTGTACTCAGCAAGGTATAGGGGTTAGGTACTACTGGGTGTCGAGCAATAGTTCTTTTATTTATTTCTCTCAAATCCTGGACTAATCTAAACTTTCCCTCATCTTTCTTTATGGCTAATATAGGGGTGTTATGAGGGGACATACATGGTTCTAAGATATTTTCCTTTAAAAGATGCTCAATTACTAAAGCTAGCCCTTTCTTTCCTTCTGGTGACATTGGGTATTGCTTAACTCTGATGGCGGGGGTATCTTTTTGCATTTCTATCTTAATGGGAGGGATATCTAAACACCCATATTTTCCCTCTGTAGCCCACACTTCTGTATTTATCTCTTGTATATCCCCTTGGGTCAGTTTCATGATATGCACAACCATTTTTCCATCTTTTGGGATAACTCCTACCCCGAGCTGCACTTGTAAGTCTCTGCCTAGTAAATTGGTTTCTGTATGTGGTAAATAAAGAAAATCAGCTACACAGTGCTTTGAGTTCCCTTTAATCTCTACTCCTTCAACTATTAATGCTCGAAAGGGCCTCCCTTCAGCCCCTAACACTTCACAAGTTTTTGTCCCGATTGTTACCCCTGTTGGTAATTTCCTTAAACTCGATCTATCAGCTCCTGTGTCTACTAAGAATTCATATTCTTCACTTTGGGGACCCACATCAAAGTTTACTAGAGGCTCATCTTGTTGTTCTATTGGGTCCCCTATTTTATAGAGCCTCTGACACCCCTAATCCTCCCCTTTCAGCACCCTCTCCAGGGCATCTTGCTCCCTTGCAATAGCCTCATCAAGTGATAATTTCTTACAATCCCTTTTTAAATGCCCTATTTCACCACAGTAATAACAAGTTCTATTCTCTCCTGGGTTACTTCTTTTTAAATTTACCCACGGTGGTACTATGGGTGACTTTGGTTCTTTAAATGAGGGTCTTGGTCCTCCCTCACCAGATTTCCAGGGGGAGTTTTTCTGGTTTTCTGCTACTCCAGTACTTTCTCTTGCTACAGCTACCATAATGCGAGCCTTGGCTTTAGCTTTTTCTTCTTCTCTCCTCAGGTAAACTCTTAAGGCTTCTTTTAATAATTCATTAATACTTTTCTCCTGCCAATCTTCAATTTTTTCTAATTTTCTCCGTATATCTGGCCATGACTTTGTTACAAACTGCACTTTTAGAATTACTTGTCCCTCAGGACTATCAGGGTCTATGCTTGAATATAATTGAAAATTTCTTTTTAATCGATTTAGCCAAGTGGCAGGAGTCTCATCTTTTTCTTGGGACCCATCAAAAGCTAATTTAGTATTATTTCCTCTGGGGACAGATTCTCTTATACCTCTTACTATCAAGGACCTATAGTCTCTCATATTTTGTCTTTCCTCTTCTCGATTTGGGTCCCACCCCGGGTCAGTTACCGGTAATTTATGATCTCCAGGTGGCCCCAACCTATTTTCCCTTTCCCAGATTCTGATACTTGCTGTTCTGATCATTCGTATTTCCTCAGGGGAGAACAAGATGTTTAATATAGAATTTAACTCTCCCCATGTATAAACATTGGGCCCAAGGAATTGGTCTACCTGTGTGGCAATACCTATGGGATCTTCAACTAAATTTCCTAGCTCTTTCTTAAATCCTCTTACTTCAGAGGCTGTTAATGGGGCATTTACAAATCCTACTCCTCCAATTACTCCTCCCATAGGCACTTCCCTGAGGGGAAAAAGTTTTTCTGGCTTTAAGGCTTTTGACCTTGTGTTACAATAGGGTCCTTCACTTACATTATTAACTGATAACACTGGCTGAGTTACAAATTCCTGGGGAATTCCAGGAGAACGGGATGACTCACAGGAGTCTGTAGGGGTTTTGGTTAACTCCCAATTAGGAGGTGGCAGGGGAATTACTGTAGGTGAGGGGGAGGTAGTAAAATCTGTAGGGGGAGAAACAGAGGATAGTACTGTGGGAGAAAGGGGGGCTAGGGAAGAGGTTGTGTTTTGGGAAACTGCAGGGGTTATAACTGGGGCTAAAGAATTTTGACTATTGGAAGGAGGTGGCAAAGGGGCTGTTGGGAGAGAAGGGGGAGAAGGTACTAAGGACTGGGGAGGAGAGGTGTTAAGGGGGGGTGATGATGGAACCACTGGGGGAAGAGGAGGAGAGGGTTCTGAAGGAGTGTGACTCGGGGAAGTTAGTAGGG
The DNA here is from genome assembly GCA_022316685.1 of Progne subis subis. Classification (NCBI taxonomy): domain Eukaryota; kingdom Metazoa; phylum Chordata; class Aves; order Passeriformes; family Hirundinidae; genus Progne; species Progne subis. The sequence continues at coordinate 18,310 of JAKJHU010002732.1, forward strand.
GAACTGGGACAGGATTTTGAGGGACTTGGGGCACCTCTGGGTAAATTGGAGGGGGTAAATGGTCTAAAGGGTCCCATCTTTGATTAGTTTCTGTTCTTTCCTCTTTCTGTTCTTTTCTTTCACACTTTTCTTTTTCTTTTAATTTGCAGACTTTTATATTCTCTTTACTCGTGGCTCTCTTTTGCCAACAAGCAGCATAAGCTAACTGGTTTACGTCTGGATCTTCCTGAGTTCTTAGGTAGTGATTTAACTGATAGCACATCCACTCATCATGTGTTCCAAACCATGGCCACTCTCCTGGTAATTTTAATTTTGGCCAGACTTCTGTGCAATAAAACACCATTTTAACCTGATCTAGTCCTTTTGTGGCCTCTAAAGAATCCCATTTAGTTAAAAGTTGTTCTAAGGGACTACCGGGTGGAATACTCTTTACTTTGTTATTCTCTTTTTGGGATTTCTTTTTCTTACTAGTACATTGTCCCATTTTCTTTAAACTGAAAAAAATTTCAAAGGTGCCCTTTACTAACTGGCAACACAGGTTTTTTTTTGGTTTTTGTTTTTTTTTTTTTTTTTTTTTTTAGCAAAAAAAAAAAATTCTTCAGCTTTTCTCCCTTTACTTCAAATCTTCTGACTTAATTCTTGAACACTTCAACATAAAACTCCTAAACTTTATGCTTTTCTACTCTTTCCTACACTTTTGCTTTCATTAGGGAACAAATTCTCCCTCTTTCTACTCACTTTCTCTAACCTTCTTCACTTCCTTGGACGCTCACACTTTACTTACACCAGGGGCTCAGACTCTCTTCTGACCCCTTTGAGGTGAGTCCTAATGACCTCACCCCCTATGTACCCCCGCGCCTTGCCTCACCCCTGAGACTCTGGACACGCTTTGCGGCGCACGACAGGGTCCCTAGTACTAGCGTCCCCTTCCGGGCCTCAGGGCCTTCCCACGCCTTAGCCCCCGCCGGGCCGGACACCTTCAGTCCGAACCCCGGACTAGACTGCCCTGCTACTAGTACAGTCCCCCTCTTCACTTTTTGAAACGGAGGTAAGAGGTCAAGACTCCGCACGGGTTACCTGGGGGGGTATCCCTTCCTTGTTTCCAAGGATCAACCCCAGCAGGGCCCGACCCCTTTGCCTTCCACCAGGACTGGCTTGACTACTTCTCCCCAACGAAGCAGCCTCGGCAAGAGGGATGAGTGTGTGTGTGCAGGATGCCCGCCTTGCCTCTACATTGACTCCCCACCCCGGTGTCCTCGGGCTATGGGTTTACGGCCTCCTCCCTGAGACCGCGGCAGCACACCCTCTCCGGTGCGTCTGGCTCAGTCCTGGGAAGCAGGGACTCTCATGAGCTCTCGGCACCCGCAGTGTTTGGGGACACCCTGTCAACCCTGGTACGGTTTTCCCGCCCCTCCAGGGACTCTAAACCCTCCTAGGCTACTCTAGCCTTTAAGGGGGGGGACCTGCCCCCAATGCGTGCCACTCACACTTTGTTTTCCCCTGCACGCCCAGGGGGGGGTCTTTCTGCCCCTAATGCGTGCCACTCACACTCTGTTTTCCCCTGCACGCCCAGGGGGGGTCTTTCTGCCCCTAAGGAGACGCCTCACTCATTATTCTCTCGCTTCCCCCTTTTCCTGGCCGGCCCCCTCGCGGGGGTCCGAAACCGCAGTACCGAGGGGTCCACACTCAGTTCCGGGGGTCCGAGCTGCCGGCCCCCGACTCTTTCACACTCGCACTCGCACGTCTCCTTTACCCGCCGCCGGATTCCAGTGCTCTTTTTATTTGCATATTCAGACACTATCTGGCGAATGGGAGCAGAGATACAGGTAATAAGGTGAATTCTTAATTAACAAACAAGCAAATAAGGTAATAAATCAGTATTAAAACAGGAATAAGGCAAATTCTTTATACAGAATGGAATTACTTAACAATTAAGTAACTAAAACATAGATTATTGAATAGAATTTATTTATAACAGGACGATTTCTGGAGACTCCTGGGAGCCATGTTTCTGAGAACCAGTGAGGGCAGGGGTATTAGCAAAGCTGTTGAGATGCCAGACAGATGGAGTTTTTGTGCGCTGGATGAGCATTGTGTGGTCCCTGTGCTGTCTTCCTTTGGGCTGTCCTTTCAAAAGGACATAAGAGTTTGTACAAGTGAGAGGTAGAATAATTGCTTTGTCGTTTCAATACGAATTTGGTTGTATTACCACGTGTTGGCATCGGCTTCCGTGTTTTCCTCGTACCGCTCCGGATGGAAATTGGACTTTTAGCACTGTGGCTAGAGGATTTCTTTGTCATTGCCTCCGCGTGTGCTGCGTTCATGCATTTTACTGAGGTGTCCATAGAAGCATTGATGCAAGAAGTGTGGAATAGACCTTCAGAAAGAATTCAGATGCCCTCGCCCGTCCCCCTTCCCTTCGGCTCCTGTATTTCTCGGGTGTCCTCGAGTCCTTTCTTGTGCATGTCTTTCTTGCTGTGCTTCCCCCTTCTTTCACTCTATTCTTACCTTTCCTTCCGTGTTTCTTTCTTGCTGTGACTCTGTAACGCTGCTGATGTTTCTGTTTGACCCTCTTTGCTTTGCAAGTGCTGCTGTGTTTCTTTTTCTCTCTGCTTTTCTATTTTTCTTCCTTGATTTTCCTCTTTGACCCTATACCCTATTTCCTTTTTTTCTTCTACTCCAACCCCATTTCTTTTGCTCTACCCATTTCTATTTCTTTCTTCCTCTGTTTCTACTGCACTGTGTTTTTCCTTCTTACTGTACTTCTAGGTCTGCTTTGGTCTGTGTTTACCTCCTCCTGTTTAATTTCCTCGGTTTCCCTCTCTCTCACTCTCTCTGTCCACTGCTGTCTGTTCTTTACTCCACATCTCTATGTGTCTATTTCTCGATGATTGTTTGGGCCCCGTCTCTTCGCCCCCCCCTTTCTTCCCCCCCCCTCTTTTCTCCTCCCCCTTTCTCCCTGTCTGCTCTTCCTCTGTCTCTCTTCAGTCTCTTTATTTCTTTCTATTTCTCCATTTCCATTTCTCTGTTTGTTCTTCTTTCTCACTTGAATGCGACCGGACAAACTTTTAGGCTCCTAGGGACGAAACCATCTTGCATCAACCTTTCAGTCCAGTGGCATAAAAACATTTCCTCCCTGGGAGCCTCAAAGTTCCTATTGCTGCACCACAGATATTGCATTTGTTCTTCTTCTCTATGCACCATATATGTCCCCTCCCCACTCCCCCCCAGAATGCACCCCAGAAGCAGGCATCCACCCTCCTGCCTAGCCCTGGCACTACTCCCCAGCACACTGGTTCTTTATAGCACCTCCTGGTGGCAGTGCACAGTTACTGCTGGTACTCGGTTCCCCCACCCCGACGAGGCCATGCCCCCTTGTGATGTCACTTGCTGCCGGGGGCCATTTCAGTTCATTTGCATACCGGGAAAATTTACACTCGATTACAGCATTGCTTGGTACACGCGGCCACAATGACCCACAAAGACTGCTGCAGGCGAAGCGGGCGCAGTGTTTCTTTCTTTGAAAAACCGTGAAAAAGGCCCCTTTTCAGCCCCAAAACTATCGGAATCATGGCGGCCGCCATTTTGCTTTCAGGAGCACTTCCCATTTCTGGCTGTTAGACCTCATTTGCATACCTCGCCCAAAGCCACGCCCCCACCTGTCCATCTCAGCTTCTGATTTGCATAACCCGCCCTAAAACACGCCCCCGAGGCGTGTCGGTATTGTCAGTCGGCCATTTTGGCTCATTTGCATACCCAAAATTAACGGTCCTGAAAACCCCATTTTGCACGCACTTGCGCGCACCCTGACACCCAGATCCGTACCGGGTACTTCTACAGATGTGGGGGCGCCCTTTATTTCCCCCCAAAATTGCCGGGAAACCTCTTCTTTGGGCGAAAATATTTTGGCCAATCGGCAGTTGCCACTTACTTCCGGGATGCCTGGACTTCCGGCCGGCGCCATTTTGGCTCATTAGCATACAAAAGAACACAATCCCAAAGAACATATTTAGGGCACAGCTGCGGGCACGCTGACAGCCAGGACAGTGTCAGGTACTCCTAGAGATGCGGTGGCTCTCCTTATTTGCCTAAAAAAGCTGCGAGAAACACCTTTTTTGGACAGAAATATTTCGGCCAATCGGAGGCTGCCATTTTCTTCGGGGGTGACCAGACTTCCGGTCGGCGCCATTTTGTCTCATTAGCATACGGAAAAAAATAGTCCCCAATACCCCGTTTAGAGAGCAGCTGCCGGCACGCTGACAGGCAGAACTGCGCCGGGTACTCCTAGAGGTGCGGGGGCATCCCTTGTTTGCTCGGAAAACCTGCGGGAAACTGCTTTTTTAGAGGAAATTATTTCGGCCAATCAGGGGCTGCCATTTGCTTCGGGGGGCTGGACTTCTGGCCGGCGCCATTTTGGCTCATTTGCATACGAAAGTAAATAGTCTCCAAAAACCCGTTTAAAGAGCAGATGCCGTTACACTGACACCCAGAACTGTTCCGGGTAGTCCTAGAGGTGCGGGGGCACTCCTTATTTGCGTGGAGAAACCGCGGGAAACCAACTTTTTTTGCCCATAAAAATCGGGAGATTTGTGGCCGCCATTTTGTTCCAGTTTGACATCACTTCCGGTCGGCGGCCATTTTCTTCCGGTACCACGTGGCACTATGGGCGCCGCCATCTTGCCGTACGGGACATGGGGGGCGTCATTTTGCTGTACGGAATATGGTGGCCGCCATTTTGTTCTTGTATTACATCACTTCCGGTTAACGGCTGTGAAAAATGCATATTATATGGCTCTACGCAAGATATTTATTATATGTATTATGTTGTATTGATTATTAGTGTTGTATTAATAGTTTGATAGTATGGTGAATGTAGTTTTGTAGTTAAAATGTAGTTTTTGTATGCCAGCCACAGGAAAACGTAAATCTTTCAGGGAAAGGGAATTTACTGCTTTCTTATCAGTAGAGACCAAACTCTTCTTGCAGCTTTTTAGACTGGTAGACGCCATAGAGATTAAGGAAGAGAAGTGATACTAAACAGAAACAACACCTTGTTTAAATGGAATGTATGCATAATGTATGAAATGTATGAATATTCAACAGGCTATTGCTTTTAAGAAATAATCCTTTGTTAAGGGGGGTCCTTCTCCGAAGCTTTTCGCTCGGAGAGGCACCCAGACGTCTGAAACTTTGTTTTTATTGTCTCATATTGTCCTATCTCTAAAATTGTTCAACTTTTTACTCTAACTCTATTTTTATAACCATCTTATTTACTATTAAACTTTTAAAATTTTAAAACAAGTGATTGGCGTTTATCACAATTATGGTAGCAGAGGATGGTTATAACACCTCACTGCTGGTGCCTCAGGGGAATTAGAGTGGGGAAGGTGCACCCTGCCCAGTTTGGCAGCCTCTCTCTGTGTTCCCCTGCTGTGACCGGCAGATGCAGGTTACGATCAATGGACAAGAGGAGGCAATAAAACAAAGAAAAGGGAAAAGATTCCCTAAAACCGCGGTAATTTGCCCCTAAGACTAAAGTGTACACAAAGACCAAGACCCAAGGACAAAAGGATAGGTAAGTATTTGTTCGGAGGGGCGGTTAAAGGGGGGATGAATGTGTGTGAATGAGAGGCGGCTGGTTATCCCAGACCTGCCAAGTGAATGCGGAGTCTCCCATGCTGCGTTTCCGTCTTTTCGCTGAGAAAAACGGCCAGTAAAGAGACGAAGCGAGTGATAGGAAGAGTGAGAGAACCCCCCCGGGAAACTGGGACTGAGTTTTTTAAAAAAAAAAAAAAAAAAAAAAAAAAAAGGAAAATCTGCTGGATGGAGGGGATATCCAAGAGCACCAGGAATGGCCAGTAACACCTAAAACTTGCAACTTGAGAGTGAAAGGTACCTTGTTGTTGTTTTGTTGTGTGAGAGTGAGTCACATAGACCCCCTGGGCGTGCAGGGGAAGACAAAGTGTGAGTGGCATGCATTTGGGGGCAAGTCCCCCCCCTTAAGGGCTAGAGTAGCCTAAGAGGGTTTCCCTGGAGGGGCGGGAAAACCGTACCAGGGTACGGGGTGTCCCCAGACACCGCGGGTGCCGAGAGCTCATGAGAGTCCCTGCTTCCCAGGACTGAGCCAGACGCACCGGAGAGGATGTGCTGCCGCGGTCTCAGGAAAGAGGCCGTAAACCCATAGCCCGAGGACACCGGGGTGGGGAGTCAGCGAGGAGGCGAGGCCGGAATCCTGCACACACACACTCATCCCTCTTGCCGAGGCTGCTTCTCTGGGGAGAAGTAGTCAAGCCAGACCGGTGGAAGGCAAAGGGGTAGGGCCATGTTCGGGTTGATCCTTGGAAACAAGGAAAGGATACCCCCCCAGGTAACCCACTACGGAGTCTTAACCTCTTTCCTCCGCTTAAAAAAAAGTGAAGAGGGGGACGGTACTAGTGACAGGGCGGCCTAGTCCGGGGTTCGGACTGAAGGTGTCCGGCCCGGCGGGGGCTAAGGCATGGGAAGGCCCTGAGGCCCGGAAGGGGATGCTAGTACTAGGGACCCTGTCGTGCGCCGCAAAGCGTGTCCAGAGTCTCAGCGGTGAGGCAAGGCGCGGGGGTACAGAGGGGGTGAGGTCATTAGGACTCCCCTCAAAGGGGTCAGAAAAGAGTCTGAGCCCCTAGTGTAGTATTTTGTTGTGTGAGAGTGGGTCACACACAAAATCTGCCTCAGTTTCCCCGGGCGGGTGGGGAGCTATCGAAAAGTGTGTGTGTGACCTGCAAACAGGCCTCAGTTTCCCCGGGCGGGTGGGGAGCTGTGGAAAAGTGTGTGTGTGACCTGCAAACAGGCCTCAGTTTCCCCGGGCGGGTGGGGAGCTGTGGATAAGAGTGTGTGTGACCTGCAAACAGGCCATTGTTTCCCCGGGCAGGTGGGGAGCTGTGGATAAGAGTGTGTGTGACCTGCAAACAGGCCATTGTTTCCCCGGGCAGGTGGGGAGCTGTGGAAAAGCGTGTGTGTGACCTGCAATCCAGCCCCTTTTCCTCCGGGCGTGTGGAGTGGGGGGGGTAGTAAAGTGTAAGTGACACGCAAATTAGCCTCATGGGTGGATCGGCACCAGAGGCGATCAGATTCTGAGCCCTCCTTAGAGACCCAGCTATACTGGAACCCAGAGACCAAACCCAAGGTGGGGGGGGGGCCACACAAAGCCACAATTCTCTGGCGACAGGCTTTATGTCCTGTGTGTGAAAGAGTGTGTAAGAGTGTGTAAAAGTGAAGGAGGAATGAAGTAAAAGTAGATGGAAGAAAGCACATGTAATGTTGGTTGTTAGATCTTGTTAGAGGGAGGTGTATTATATTTGTGTGGGATAGAAAGGATTTTTTGTGTGTGAATAGATAGAAGTAAGTGGTCTTTAAGTTGTAAGAGAAAGTGAAAAACAGAGGTGGGGGACGAATAGATAAAATCTTGAAAAGAAAAAAAAAAAAATGGGACAGAAAAACAGTAAGCTGGATACAAGGGAAAAAAAAAAATAAGAGTGTAAAAAAATTACCAACAAAAATACCTCAAGATAGCCCTCTTGGCATTATGTTAGCTAACTGGGATAAAAACCCTTGTACAAAAAAACAAGGAAAAGGTAAAAATGATACAATTTTGCATGATAGAATGGGCAGAGAAGGAAATAAGATCTGACCACGTTTATTGGCCCAAATACGGCTCTTTTGAGAACTGGATTTGTCAGGCTTTAAATATATCTGTAAATTCAAAAGAACCGTTTAATCCTAAAGAAAGAGAATATGCCACATGTTGGACAGGAGATTTTAGGAGAATAAAAATCTTTAACGTATCAGAAACACCCGAGACGAAACAAGAAAAGAAAAAGGGGAAAGAAAAGGGAAGGGAACAAGAAGAAAAGAAGGAAAAAGAGTGGGATCCTTGGCAGGCTTTGCCCCCTCCGTTCCCGCTCGCGCCGTTCGCGGCCGAGGCCCCGGTCCTGGGTCCTGCTACAGCCCCGCCCGTCCCCAGCGCGGGCTGGCAGCCCCCAGCAGCCCCGCCTGCCCCGGTTCCCGTCCCGAGCGTGGGCTGGCAGCCCCCAGCAGCCTCGGTTCCCGTCCAGAGCTCTGGCTCTCAGCCAGCAGCAGCGGCGCCGGTCCCCCCCATACAGCCGAGCCCCAGCCCCGCCGGTGAATTCGTCTGCCCCGGCCGCCTGGTCTGCGGCCGCCCTGAGGGCCGTGCCGGGGGTCCCATCGGTCCCAGCCGTCCTATCTCCGATCGCTTCCCCCACTGCCCGATCCCCGGCTGCTCTGCCCGAGCCGGCTGCACTGGGCGCTGCTGCTGCTGCTTTGTCTCTGCTGGGAGCCGCTGACTCAGTCGCCATTAGCCACGTGCAGACTGCCCACGCTCCCCTCTGGTATCCCCCAGAACTGCCCTCTCCTCTGCCGGTCCCAGCAGCAAACCCCGCCTACGCTCCGCCCTTGGAGGACCAAGCCTCAGCGCTGTGCCCTCCCCTCATCCCCCTTCCTGTCCTGAGCTCCGTTCCCTCGGTAACCACAGCGACTGCTCAGAGAAACGACTTCCCCCTAGAAATGCCTTACCGAATCACTAAAAGTTCACTTAAAAATATACAAGCACTACTTTTAGAGATAAAATTAATAGAGAAAGGGGAAAAGGAGAAAAAAAAAAAAAAAAAAAAAAGGAAAAAAAAAAATAGAATCCCAATACAAACCAAGTTTCAGCAGCATTCCAGAAATGTCTGCTTTTACTGTGGGGGCGAGGGACATTATAGGAAAAAATTGTCCTAAGCAGGTAATAAATCTGAAAATCTTCAAAGAGATGAGCACAGAGGAGGAATAAGGAGGTCAAAGGCTCTATTTTTTAGGGGACAATACCATCTAGAGCCTGTGATAATTCTAAAAGTGGGTCCCCAAGAAGAAAAATTGGAATTTGTGGTAGATACATGGGCAGAAAGAACCTGCCTGCTAAATGTACCAAAAGGTTGTAGTGTGAGT
>JAKJHU010002733.1:0-27276 GCA_022316685.1 Progne subis subis
AATTTGGGAATCCTGGAATTCTCCAGCTGGGAAATGCCTGACCCCTAAAAAAATCCCGCTTTTTTTTCCCCTGGGGATTCACCCCTGGAATATCCGGAATATCCGGGCCTGACCCCCCCTGGCTGCCCCGGGATCAACATTCCCAACATTCCCCAGGAGCGGGAACGGCTCCTCCCGGCCTTTCCCAGGCTTTTCCCGGGAATTTGGGAATTTTCCAAACCCCCTCCTCCCCTTCCCCCCTCAGGAGAGTTTGGGAACGTTTGGGAAACTCCGGAGCCGCTCCCAGGGCGATTTTCCCGGGAGTTCTTCCCGGCCAAAAATTCCAGCTGGGCCAGAAAAGTTTGGAAATCGCGTTCCCAGCTGCTCCAGAGGGAATTTTCCATCCCAAAATTCCGGCTGTTCCCACGGAAGGAGGAATTTGGGACAGGGGGGGAAGAAATTTGGGAGGGGGGAAAAATTTGAGATCAGAATTCGGGATGGGGGGAGGAAATTTGGGACTGGAAATTTGGGAATTCCAGATCCTGGGAAAGGGGGGGATCCAGGGGAGTTTGGATCCCTTTGGATCATCGGGAAGGGGTTTGGGATTGGGGATGGGGGCGAATCCCAAACTTTCCCAAATCCCAGGAGCTGGGAATGGGAACAAATCCCAGGATCTGGGATGGGAACAAATCCCAGGAGCTGGGAATGGGAACAAATCCCAAGATTGGGAATGGGAACAAATCCCAGGAGCTGGGAATGGGAACAAATCCCAGGAGCTGGGAATGGGAACAAATCCCAGGATCAGGAATGGGAACAAATCCCAATCCCAGCTGTTCCCAAATCCAGGCCAGGGCTCAGGGTGGGGAATTCTCCCGGGATTCCATCCCTGAGCCCATTCCCTGTTTTCCCAAGGCCGTGGGGATTCCCCCCTGGAGCAGGAATTCCCTCCTGGAGCCGCCCGGAGCCCCCCCAGCCCCCGCTCGTCCCCACGATCCCCCGGTGAGTATTCCCAAAATTCCCCAAATATTCCCCGGATTCAGCTCCCCCTCCCATCTCCCCGTTCCCCCAGTGTGTATTCCCAAAATTCACGGAATTCCCAGGCAGGAATTGGCAGCTGCCACTCCCCGGGAAAAGGAGGGAGGAGAAAATCGGGATTGGGATGGGAGAAATCCCAAACTCTGGGAATTCAATTGGGAATTTGCTGGGAATTCTCTCCCATCCCTCTTTTGCTTTTTTTTTAATCCCATGTTTGTCCTGGAAAATTCCTGGCAGCTCTGGAATCTCGGCATTCCAGAGGGTGAGGCCGTTCCCACTCTTGGAATCCTCTGGAATGTGGAAAACTCTTGGAATTGGCTCCGATCCCTCATTTTTAAATCTCTGGGAAACCTGGAATTTCGGCATTCCAAAGGGTGACTGGGCTGGAATGTGGGACAATCCCTCTGGAATGCGATCCCGCCTTTCCCTCCCTGATTCCCGGGAATTCCCGAGGGAGGAGAAACAAAACCATTCCCAGAAGGAATGAGGGGGAGAGAGGGGAAAATTCCCGGGAGAGGGAGTGGAGCTGGAATTCCCCAGACAGAATTCCAGAGGTTTTCAAGCAGCTGGGGAAAGAATCCCGGCCCTGATTCCTGAATCCCCAATTCCCGAATTCCCAAATTATCCCCGAATCCCTTTCCCTGCGTTCCCGACATTCCCAGCAGGAATTTCCCCCCAAAAGAATCTCTGAGAATTGGGAAAAGCCTCGTGCTGGGCAGAAATCTGGGAATTTTTTCCCCGGATCCCGCTTTTTCCCAGCCTCCATCCCGGCGGGATCAGCGCTCCGGGAGCAGGTGCTGGCCTGGAATTTTTCAGGGAATTTTCTCTTGGTTAAAAACGGGGAAAAAAATTCCCGATAGGATCCTTAAATCCCGGATTTTGGCTCTTTCCCGGGGTTTTTCCCTCGGGAAGAGGGAGGGATTGAAGGAAGAATTCCTTGGGAATGAGGAGAGGGAGATTTCCCTGAGATTTTTTTTTTTTTCCCCAGAGTTTATTTTTCCCCTGGAGTTTTTTTTCCTGAGTTTTTTTTTCCCGGGACTTTTTTTCCCAGGGAATTTTCTCAGAGACTTTTCCCAGAGATTTTTTTCTTTTCTTTTCTTTCTTTTTTTTTTTTTCCCAGGGAGATTTTCCCAGGCTTTTTTTTTTTCCCAGAGTTTTTTTTTCTCCTGGAGTTTTTTTTCCCCAGGGTTTTTTTCCCTGAGAACTTTTTCCCAGTTCCTTTTTTTTTTTAATTATTATTTTTTCACAGGAGTTTTCTCCTGGATTTTTTTTTCCTGGGGTTTTGAGGGATTTTTCAGGGGTTTTCCCAGGGTTTTCCATGTCTCTGGGATGAATAAACCTCAGTGAGGTTTTTTTTGGGGGAGCAATTCCCACGGGAAAAAATCACAAATCCCTTCCCACCCCTGGAATTTCCCCTCTCCCCATCCCTGGAATTTTCCATCTTATCCCATTTTTCCCTCTTCTCCCCTTTTTCCCTCTCCTTATCCTGAAATCTTCTCTCTCCCTATCCCATTTTTCCCCGTTTTCCCCATTTTTTCCTCTCCCCATCCTGGAATTTCCCCTCTCCCATTCCATTTTCCCCTCTCCTTATCCTGGAATTTCCCCTCTCCCCATCCCGTTTTTCCCTGGTTTTCCCCATTTTTCTGCTTTCCCCATCCCATTTTCCCCCCCATTTTCTCCCCCATTTTTCCCCCATTTTCCCTCTCCCCATCCCATTTTTTCCCCATTTCCCCCCCATTTTTTCCCCATTTTCCCCTCTCCCCATCCCATTTTTTCCCCATTTTCCCCCCCATTTTTCCCCCATTTTCCCCCAATTTCCCCCCATTTTCCCCCCATTTTCCCCCCATTTTTCCCCCATTTTCCCCCATTTTTTCCCCATTTTTCCCCATTTTCCCCTTTCCCCATCCCATTTTTTTTCCTCATTTTTTTCCTCATTTTTCCTCATTTTTCCCCCATTTTTTCCCCATTTTCCCCTCTCCCCATCCCGTTTTCCCCTCTCCTCATGCCGTTTCTCCCTCCGTTCCAGCCAATTCCATCAAGGTGGAGATGTCCTCAGATGAGGAATCCCAGGGCCGGCTGCTGTCCCAGGAGGACAAGGAGGGGCTGGGCGAGGATTCCCTGCCGGAGCCTTTTCCCGAACAATTCCCGGAGCCTTTTCCGGAGCCGCATTCCCCGGGCGGGATTCGCCTTCCCAACGGGAAACTCAAATGTGACGTGTGCGGGATGGTGTGCATCGGGCCCAACGTGCTCATGGTGCACAAACGCAGCCACACCGGTGAGATTCCGGGGGAAAAAACGGGAATTTTGGGAATTCTGGGAGTTGGGAATGGGATCTGAGCCCTGGGAGTGGGATCAGAGCCCTGGGAATGAGATCAGAGCCCGGGGAATGGGATCTCAGCTGTGGGAATTTGGGAATTGTGGATGGGCTGCATCGGGCCCAACGTGCTCATGGTGCACAAATGCAGCTGCACCGGTGAGATTCCGGGGAAAAAACGGGAATTTTGGGAATTCTGGGAGCTGGGAATGGGATCAGAGCCCTGGGAATGGGATCTGAGCCCTGGGAATGAGATCAGAGCCCTGGGAGTGAGATCAGAGCCCGGGGAATGGGATCTCAGCTGTGGGAATTTGGGAATTGTGGAGCTGCATCGGGCCCAACGTGCTCATGGTGCACAAACGCAGCCACACCGGTGAGATTCCGGGGAAAAAAACGGGAATTTTGGGAATTCTGGGAGCTGGGAATGGGATCTGAGCCCTGGGAGTGGGATCTGAGCCCTGGGAATGAGATCAGAGCCTGGGGAATGGGATCTCAGCTGTGGGAATTTGGGAATTGTGGAAGGGCTGCATCGGGCCCAACGTGCTCATGGTGCACAAATGCAGCTGCACCGGTGAGATTCCGGGGAAAAAACGGGAATTTTGGGGGTTGGGAGTGAGATCAGAGCCCTGGGAGTGAGATCAGAGCCCTGGGAGTGAGATCTGAGCCCTGGGAATTTGGGAATTGTGGATGGGCTGCATCGGGCCCAACGTGCTCATGGTGCACAAACGCAGCCACACTGGTGAGATTCCGGGGAAAAAACGGGAATTTTGGGAATTCTGGGAGCTGGGAATGGGATCTGAGCCCTGGGAATGAGATCAGAGCCCTGGGAATTTGGGAATTGTGGATGGGCTGCATCGGGCCCAACGTGCTCATGGTGCACAAACGCAGCCACACCGGTGAGATTCCGGGGAAAAAACGGGAATTTTGGGAATTCTGGGAGCTGGGAATGAGATCAGAGCCCTGGGAATGAGATCAGAGCCCTGGGAATGGGATCAGAGCCCTGGGAATGAGATCAGAGCCCTGGGAATGGGATCTGAGCTGTGGGAATTTGGGAATTGTGGATGGGCTGCATCGGGCCCAACGTGCTCATGGTGCACAAACGCAGCCACACTGGTGAGATTCCGGGAAAAAAAATGGGAATTTTGGGAATTCTGGGAGTTGGGAATGAGATCAGAGCCCTGGGAATGAGATCAGAGCCCTGGGAATTTGGGAATTGTGGATGGGCTGCATCGGGCCCAACGTGCTCATGGTGCACAAGCGCAGCCACACTGGTGAGATTCCGGGGAAAAGACGGGAATTTTGGGAGTTGGGAATGGGATCAGAGCCCTGGGAATTTGGGAATTGTGGAGTGCAGGATGGTCTGCATCGGGCCCAATGTGCTCATGGTGCACAAACGCAGCCACACCGGTGAGATTCCGGGGAAAAAATGGGAATTTTGGGATCCCATCCCTTCCATGCCAGCACGGGGCAATCCCTGGTTTGGGTTATTTGGGAACAATTCCCATTGGGAATTCCGTGTTTTTCCAGGCGAGCGGCCGTTCCAGTGCCAGCAGTGGGTTATTTGGGAACTATTCCCATTGGGAATTCCGTGTTTTTCCAGGCGAGCGGCCGTTCCAGTGCCAGCAGTGGGTTATTTGGGAACTATTCCCATTGGGAATTCCGTGTTTTTCCAGGCGAGCGGCCGTTCCAGTGCCAGCAGTGCTGGATTTGGGTGATTTGGGAACAATTCCCATTGGGAATTCCGTGTTTTTCCAGGCGAGCGGCCGTTCCAGTGCCAGCAGTGGGTTATTTGGGAACTATTCCCATTGGGAATTCCGGGTTTTTCCAGGCGAGCGGCCGTTCCAGTGCCAGCAGTGGGTTATTTGGGAACTATTCCCATTGGGAATTCTGTGTTTTTCCAGGCGAGCGGCCGTTCCAGTGCCAGCAGTGCGGCGCCTCCTTCACGCAGAAGGGCAATCTGCTGCGCCACATCAAGCTGCACTCGGGGGAGAAGCCCTTCAAGTGCCCGCTGTGCTCCTACGCCTGCCGGCGCCGCGACGCCCTCAGCGGGCACCTGCGCACGCATTCCGGTGGGTGCGGCAGCGGGAGCGCCGGGAACGCGCCGGGAACGCGGAGCCGGGCACGGGGTTGGGGGTGCAGGGCGGGTTTCAGGGATTGGTCTGGGTTTAAGGGGATTCTGGGGTTTTCCGAAGGTTTTCGTGAGGGTGGAGCTGGTGGGAAGTGCAGAGAGAGGGAGTGGGAAGTCCTAAAGGGATGCAGGGAAGAGCCCATGGAAAGGCCCTATCCATTGATCCCACTGATCCCATCCCATTGATCCCACTGATCCCATCCCATTCATCTCATTGATCCATCCCATTGATCCTATTGGTCCCATTGATCCCATCCCACAAATCCCATTCATCCCATTGATTCCATTCTGCTCATCCCATCCCATCCCATCCCATCCCATCCCATCCCATCCCATCCCATCCCATCCCATCCCATCCCATCCCATCCCATCCCATCCCATTGGACCCATTGATCCCATCCCATATATCCCATTGATCCAATCCCATTGCCCCCATTGATCCCACTGATCCCATTGATCCCATCCTGTAAATCCCACTGATCCCACCCCATTGATTCCATAGATTCCATCCCATTGATCCCATCCTGTAAATCCCACTGATCCCACCCCATTGATTCCATAGATCCCATCCCATCAACCCCATGGAATGTCACTCCAGAGCTCTGTTCCCATTCCTGTCCCCTCCTGTCCATGGAGGGGACAATTTCAAGATTTCCCAAAGGCTGGAGCCCGGCTCCCTGTGGATCTCATTCCCAGAAATTCCTGGTTCCAGCGATTTTTTTTTTCCCCTCACTGGGGTCCTTCAGATGATCCCAAACTATCCAAATCCCAGGATTTCACCTCATTAATGTCCTTCAGAGGATCCCAAAGTGCCCAAATCCCAGGATTTTCCCTCATTTTTGGGCTCCATTCCCACCCATTCTGGCTCCTTGGAATCCTTTATTCCAGAGGCCGGGATTTGGGACAATTCCCTCCCCATCCCATCAAACCCCACTGGGCTTTTTTTGGGAAGTGATGAAGGAGGAAATCCCAAATTTTCCATGGATTCCAGAGGGGGAGGGGCCCCGCATTCCCAGCATTCCCAGGAGGGGCTCCTGGCTTTCATCTGCTTCCCCAAAAAAAAAAAATCAGGGATTAAGGAGCCGACATCAAAGGAGCCAAAATTCCCCCGGGATTTCCTTCTCATCCCAGCCTGGAAAATTCCAGCTCTTGCAGCTTCCTGGTTTTTCCACGGCTGGGAGAAACTTCTGGAATGGAGTTCCCCAGGGCCAATCCCAGTTTCTGGTGCTGATCCCAGTTCCCAGAACTGATCCCAGTTCCTGGTGCCAATCCCAATTTCTCCCACATCCTTCCCCATTGCCCAATTCCTGTTGATTTCCTCCCACATCTCCCACGCCCATTTCCCAATTCCCCCCAAATCCCAACTCCCAGACCCCAAATCCCGATTCCCAGACCCCAATTCCTGATTTCCCAGTCCTTCTCCTTGTTCTCACTCTCCTCCCTGATGGTGGGCAAACCCTACAAGTGCAGCTCGTATTGGGAGATATCCCAAACCCCAAATCCCAGTTCCCAAACCCCTGATTCCCAGACCCAAATCCCGATTCCCAAATCCCAACTCCCAATTCCCAAATCCTGATTTCCCAGTCCTTTTCCCCGTTCCCAGTCTCCTCCCCGACGGTGGGCAAACCCTACAAGTGCAGCTCGTATTGGGAGATATCCCAAATCCTGGATTCCCGAACCCCAAACCCCTGATTCCCAGACCCCAGATCCCGATTCCCAAATCCCAACTCCCAATTCCCAAATCCCAAATCCTGATTTCCCAGTCCTTTTCCCCGTTCCCAGTCTCCTCCCCGACGGTAGGCAAACCCTACAAGTGCAGCTCATATTGGGAGATATCCCAAATCCTGGATTCCCAAACCCCAAACCCCTGATTCCCAGACCCCAAATCTCGATTCCCAAATCCCAACTCCCAATTCCCAAATCCCAAATCCTGATTTCCCAGTCCTTTTCCCCGTTCCCAGTCTCCTCCCCGACGGTAGGCAAACCCTACAAGTGCAGCTCATATTGGGAGATATCCCAAATCCTGGATTCCCAAACCCCAAACCCCTGATTCCCAGACCCAAATCCTGACTCCCAGATCCCAAATCCTGATTTCCCAGTCCTTTTCCCCGTTCCCAGTCTCCTCCCCGATGGTGGGCAAACCCTACAAGTGCAGCTCGTACTGGGAGATATCCCAAATCCTGATTTCCCAAACACCAAATCCCGATTCCCAAACCCCCGACTCCCAGACCCCAAATCCCGATTCCCAGACCCCAAATCCTGATTTCCCAGTCCTTTTCCCCGTTCCCAGTCTCCTCCCCGACGGTGGGCAAACCCTACAAGTGCAGCTCGTGCGGCCGCAGCTACAAGCAGCAGAGCAGCCTGGAGGAGCACCGGGAGCGCTGCCACAGCTTCCTCCGGAGCCTCCCTGCGGAAAACCCCGCGCAGACAGGTCTGTCCGGGGAAATCCCGGGGAAATTCCGGGAAATCCCGGGAAAATCCGACATCCAGAACCACCCCCGGGGGCGCTGGGGAGGATGGGGGATCCCAAAAACGGGGCTGGGGAGTTGTGGGATTGTGGAGCTTTTCCGTTGGGAGGGAAGGGATTGGGATGTTTTTCCACGGGGGATTGTGATTCCCAAATCCTTGGGAAAAGCTGGTTGTGATGTTTTTCCCATGGAAAAGGGAGCTATGGGATTTTGTGGGTCCTTTTCCAGGGAGAAAGGTTGGGAAGTGAGGAGATTGTGATACATCTGCACGCGTGGGATTGGGATCCTTTTCCATGGGAAAAGGGTTGGGAATGAGAGGGTTGTGATCCCAAATTCATGGAGAAAATGTGAGGAGTCACAGGATTGTGATCCCAAATCCATGGGGAAATCATGATCCTTTTCCATGGGAAAAGGGTTTGGAATGAGAGGGTTGTGATCCCAAATCCATGGAGAAAAACATGAGGAGTTACAGGATTGTGATCCCAAATCCATGGGGAAATCGTGATCCTTTTCCATGAGGAGATCCTGATCCTTTTCCATGGAAAAAAGGGTTGGAAAATGAGTGGGTTGTGATCCCAAATCCACGGAAAAAAAGGTGGGGAGTGAGGGATTGTGATGTTTTCCCATGGAAAAAGAGTGGGGAAATTGGGAGATTGTGATCCCAAACCCTTGGAGAAAAAGCTGGGGAATGAGGGATTGTGCATTGCGATGCTTTTCCATGGAAAAAGGGTTGGGAGTGAAGGGATTGTGATCCCAAATCTGTGGAAAAAGGACTGGGAAGTGTCAGGAATGTGCTCCCGGTGCCGTGAGTCGATGCCCCCACGGCAGATCCCAAATCCCTGACTCCAAACTCCCATTCCCAGAACTTCCCGGAGCCTTTCCCAGGAGCTGGGCTTGGAATCGTGGCTCGGGAGCTGCAGGGAGGCAGAATTTTCCTGGGAAAAAACCCAAATTGGGGCATTCCCGTCTCCTCACTGTGGGCTCCCGGAAGCACCAGGATTTTCAGGATCAGGGAACATTCCAGATTGGAA
This sequence comes from Progne subis subis, assembly GCA_022316685.1. Lineage (NCBI taxonomy): Eukaryota > Metazoa > Chordata > Aves > Passeriformes > Hirundinidae > Progne > Progne subis. The sequence goes on from JAKJHU010002733.1 coordinate 8,956, forward strand.
TTCTCAGGATCAGGGGCCATTTCAGAGCAGGATGTTTTGGGAACATTTCCCGATTGGGATTCCCAGGATCAGGGCGCATTTCAGAGCGAGATTCCCAGGAACAGGGAAGATTCCAGAGCAGGATTTTCAGGAGCAGAAACATTCCCGAGTGGGATTTTTGGGAGCAGGGGACATTCCAGAGCAGGATTTTTAGGCTCAGGAACCATTCCTGATTGGAATTCCTGGGCTCAGGGGCCATCCCAGGGCTCAGGGGATATTCCAGACCTGGATTTTTAGGATCAGGGATCATTTCAGATTGGAGTTCCCGGGCAGAGCCGCGATTTCAGACCGGGATTTTCAGGATCAGTGCCGTTCCCAGCTGGTGTTCCTGGGCACCATTCCAGGCTGGGATTTTTAGAATCATGACCATTCCCAACTGGAATCCCCAGGCACAGGGGCCATTCCAGACCAGGTTTTTTAGGATCAGGAACATTCCCAATCAGGATCCCCGGCTCGGGGATCATTTCATTGCAGGATTTTTAGGGTCAGGAACAATTCCCAGGTGGGATCTCCCAGCTCAGGGGCCATTTCATTGCAGGATTTTTAGGATCAGGGACATTCCCAATCGGTATCTCCCAGCTCAGGGGCCGTTTCATTGCAAGATTTTTATGATCAATGCCGTTCCCCACCGGTGTTCCCGGGCGCGACTCCAGACCGGGATTTTTAGAATCTCGACCATTCCCGATCGCAATTCCCGGCTGCAGAGGGGCCATTGCAGGGCGCAGGGGCCATTTCAGAACAGGATTTCCGGGATCAGGAACCATTCCCGACCGGGATCCCCCGGCTCAGAGGCCATTTCAGAGCAGGATTTTTTAAGCTCGGCAACAATTCCCCATCGGGATCCCCCCCCCGGCTCAGGGGCCGTTTCAGAGCAGGATTTTTAAGCTCAGGCCCCGTCCCCAGCCGCTTTCCCCGGGGCAATGACCGGGCTGCCGAAACGCTCCCAGGCCTGAAGCCGCCTCCTCTCCCCCCTCACCGCGGCAGGAGCGGGCCCCGCTGGAAGCAGGAGGGATCCGGGAGCGGCTGCCGGCGCCGCGGGGACACGCACGGGGTAAGCTCGGGCTCCGGCAGCCGCTCCCAGGAGCCCTCCCAGCCCGCAGCTCCCGTCCCGCCCCGCTCATCCCGGGATTTTTTTTTTTTTTTTTTTTTTTTTTTCCTTTGTTTGCGTTCTGCAGGGGAGGAAATCCGGGAGTTGGACATGGTGCCTGAGGCGTTGCTGCACCCCGAGCGCCCCACCTTCATCGAGCGCCTGGCAGGCAGCTTTACCAAGAGGAAACGCTCCACGCCGCAGAAATTCGTGGGTAAGGAAAAGATGGAGGGAAAAAAAATAAAAAAAATAATAAAAAAAATTCCCCTGCGGGAAGATGAGGGGCGGCCTCAGGGATGGCCGGGTGTGTGTGAGGGAGCGGCGCGGGAAAGGGAATCCCCACACAAAGGCTTCAAAATGGGCTTTCAGTTAACCAAAAAAGGCTCAAATTGAATAATACGAGTTCAAATTAAAAGTAAACTGACTCTTTAAAAAAAAAACCCGCTTTAATTCAGAATTTTTCCCCTCACGTTTTGAAAAATCTTTAAGATTAAAAATACCCGCAAATTAACAGAAGAAATGTCCTCAAATCAACGAAATCCCCAAGGGAAACGCTCCAAGCCCCAGAAATTCGTGGGTAAGGAAAAGATGGAGGGAAAAAAAATAAAAAAAATAATAAAAAAAATTCCCCTGCGGGAAGATGAGGGGCGGCCTCAGGGATGGCCGGGTGTGTGTGAGGGAGCGGCGCGGGAAAGGGAATCCCCACACAAAGGCTTCAAAATGGGCTTTCAGTTAACCAAAAAAGGCTCAAATTGAATAATACGAGTTCAAATTAAAAGTAAACTGACTCTTTAAAAAAAAAACCCGCTTTAATTCAGAATTTTTCCCCTCACGTTTTGAAAAATCTTTAAGATTAAAAATATCCGCAAATTAACAGAAGAAATTTCCTCAAATCAGCGAAATCCCCAAGGGAAACGCTCCAAGCCCCAAAAATTCGTGGGTAAGGAAAAGATGGAGGGGAAAAATAAAAAAAATAATAAAAAAAATTCCCCTGCGGGAAGATGAGGGGCGGCCTCAGGGATGGCCGGGTGTGTGTGAGGGAGCGGCGCGGGAAAGGGAATCCCCACACAAAGGCTTCAAAATGGGCTTTCAGTTAACCAAAAAAGGCTCAAATTGAATAATATGAGTTCAAATTAAAAGTAAACTGACTCTTTTTAAGAAAAATCCTTTAATTCAGAATTTTTCCCCTCACGTTTTGAAAAATCTTTAAGATTAAAAACACCCGCAAATTAACAGAAGAAATGTCCTCAAATCAACGAAATCCCCAAGGGAAACGCTCCAAGCCCCAGAAATTCGTGGGTAAGGAAAAGATGGAGGGGAAAAATAAAAAAATAATAAAAAAATTCCCCTGCGGGAAGATGAGGGGCGGCCTCAGGGATGGCCGGGTGTGTGTGAGGGAGCGGCGCGGGAAAGGGAATCCCCACACAAAGGCTTCAAAATGGGCCTTAAATTAACAAAAAAAGGCTCAAATTGAACAATATGAGTTCAAATTAAAAGTAAACTGACTCTTTTTAAGAAAAATCCTTTAATTCAGAATTTTTCCCCTCACGTTTTGAAAAATCTTTAAGATTAAAAACACCCGCAAATTAACAGAAGAAATGTCCTCAAATCAACGAAATCCCCAAGGGAAACGCTCCAAGCCCCAGAAATTCGTGGGTAAGGAAAAGATGGAGGGGAAAAAAAAAAAAAAAATTCCCCTGCGGGAAGATGAGGGGCGGCCTCAGGGATGGCCGGGTGTGTGTGAGGGAGCGGCGCGGGAAAGGGAATCCCCACACAAAGGCTTCAAAATGGGCCTTAAATTAACCAAAAAAAGGCTCAAATTGAACAATATGAGTTCAAATTAAAAGTAAACTGACTCTTTTTAAGAAAAATCCTTCAATTCAGAATTTTTCCCCTCACGGTTTGAAAAATCTTTAAGATTAAAAACACCCGCAAATTAACAGAAAAAATTTCCTCAAATCAGCGAAATCCCCAAGGGAAACGCTTCAAGCCCCAGAAATTCGTGGGTAAGGAAAAGATGGAGGGGAAAAAAAAAATAATAAAAAAATTCCTCTGCGGGAGATGAGGGGCGGCCTCAGGGGTGGCCGGGTGTGGGGAAAGGGAATCCCCACACAAAGGCTTCAAAATGGGCCTTAAATTAACAAAAAAAGGCTCAAATTGAAAAGTACGAGTTCAAATTTAAAGTAAAATGATTCTCTTTTTTAAAAAAGCTTTAATTCAAAATTTTTCTCCTCACGTTTTGAAAAACCTTTAAGATTAAAAATACCCGCAGATTAACCAGAAAAATCCTCAAATTAACGAAATCCCCAATGGAAATGCTCCAAGCCCCAGAAATTTGTGGGTAAGGAAAAGATGGGAAAAAAAATTCCCCCTCAGGGATGGCTGGGTGTGGGGAAAGGGATTCCCCACACAAAGGCCTCAGGATGGGCCTCAAATTGACATAAAATTAACAAAAAACACCCTCCTTAAATTAAAAAAAAATCCACCTCAAATTAACAAAAAGCCCTTATATGAAAAATCCCCCGTCATGTTTAAAGAAACTCCATTAAATTAACATAAAACCCCCCACCCAAATTAACAAAAGCCCCTCAAATTAAAAATTTCTCCCATCAAAATAAAAAATAAACCTTCAAATTTAACCCCCCCCTTTAATTAAAAAATTCCCCTGCAAATTATAACCCCCCCAAATTAAAAAAAAATAAAAGAAAAACCTAAAATTAAAAAATTCCCTCCTCAAATATTGGCTATTCAGGGAATTTTGGGGGGATTCTCCCCCAGTGAACCCTTTTGGGATTCATTTTGATAATTTTTGGGGTTTTTTTACTCCCCAATAAAAATCCCACTGGAATTTCAGAGACCTTTTTCCTCCATATCCTGCTTCCTGCCCCATTCCTGGGAAAAACTAATCCAAAATTTGGGGCTGAACCCCCCTGGGATGCCCAAACCTAAGGGGAGCTGCTGAATCCCAAACTTTATCTGGGGAATTCCTGGGATTGGATGTGAGGAACCCCAGGATCTCCCCTCCTGTGGCATTTGGGGTCTCCTCATGCTCCTGACCCTGACCCTAAACCCAAACCTGCCCCATCTCAACCCCTCTCTCTGGTTTTGGGGACCCCAAACCCCAAATTTCCTCCATCCTGACCCCTTTCTCTGGTTTTGGGGACCCCAAACCTGCCCCATTCTGACTCCAGTCTCCGGTTCTGGGGTCCCAAAACCCCAAACCTGCCCACACCAGCCCCTCTCTCTGATTTGAGGGTGTCTTCACCCCATCCCTGCCACTTTTCTCCCCCTTTGTCCAATTCCTGTTGCTTTTCTTCCTCTTTATTTCCAATATTGGGGGTCTGGGGGGTTTCCCAACCCCTGTCAGTGATTTTGGGGTGCTTTGAGGGTGTCCTCACTCCACCCCAACCCCTCTCGGTGATTTTGGGGTTTCCTCACCCCATCTCCTCCCAGTAATTTTGGGGTTTCCTCACTCCAACCCCTCCTCGTGATTTCAGGGTTTCCTCACCCCATCCCCTCGCTGATTTCGGGGTTTCCTCACCCCATCCCCTCTCGGTGATTTCAGGGTTTCCTCACCCCATCCCCTCGCTGATTTCGGGGTTTCCTCACCCCATCCCCTCTCGGTGATTTCAGGGTTTCCTCACCCCATCCCCTCGCTGATTTCGGGGTTTCCTCACCCCATCCCCTCGCTGATTTCGGGGTTTCCTCACCCCATCCCCTCGCTGATTTCGGGGTTTCCTCACCCCATCTCCTCTCGGTGATTTTGGGGTTTCCTCACTCCGTTCTCTCGCTGATTTCGGGGTTTCCTCACCCCATCCCCTCGCTGATTTCGGGGTGCCCCGGCAGCGCCCTCACCCCGTCACCCCCGTTTCTCCCCGCAGGCGAGAAGCAGATGCGTTTCGCCCTCTCGGAGCTGCCCTTCGATGTCAGCCCCGGCTTCGAGAAGGACGTGGAGGTTGTCCCGGCCCGCGCCCACGCCCTGGACGCGCCCTACGCCGGGCCGCTGTCGCTGCTGGGCGCCGGGGACCCGCTGCGCCCGCTGCGCCTGGCCACCAACTGCATCACCGAGGTGACGCCGGTCATCAGCTCCGTGTACACGCAGATCCAGGCGCTGCCCGCCCGCCTGGAGCTGCCGCGGGGCCGCGACTCCTCCGAGGACGGCCCCGAGGGCATCCCGGTGATCTTCCGCAGCAGCCGCGACGCCGGCGGCTCCCCTTCCAACGGCTGCCAGGACTCCACGGACACCGAGAGCATCCAGGAGGAGCGGGCGGGCGGCGGCAGCAGCCGCCACAGCCCCGCTTACGCCAAGGAGGAGCCCAAGGAGGAGCCCGAGGGGGCGGCTCGGTGCTTCCCCAAGGAGTCGCTGCGGGTGCTCAACGAGGAGGGCGAGCAGCTGCGGGCCTTCTGCTGCGAGCACTGCCGCGTGCTCTTCCTGGACCACGTCATGTTCACCATCCACATGGGCTGCCACGGCTTCAGGGACCCTTTCGAGTGCAACATCTGCGGCTACCGCAGCCAGGACCGCTACGAGTTCTCCTCGCACATCGTGCGCGGCGAGCACAAGATCTGAGGTCGGAAAGATTCCCCTCTCCCCTCTCCCGCCTCCGATTCCCCGAGTTCCCGTCCTGTGCGTGCTCGGCGAACGCTAAATGTGAGGCTGGGGAACTTCCCCCGTCTCGAATTCTCCTTTTTTCCCTCGTTTTCTCCTCCCGTTTTCCCTCCCACATCGTGCGCGCCGAGCACGAGATCTGAGGTTGGAAAGATCCTCCCTTCTCCTCTCCAATTCCCCGATTTTCCCCTCCTGTATCATTTTCCCCTCCCGTGTGTGCTCGGCGAACGCTAAATGTGAGGATGGGGAACTCCCCTGTCACAAATTCCCCTTTTTTCCCCCATTTTCTCCTCCCATTTCCCCTCCCATTTCTCCTCCCACATTGTGCCCGCCGAGCACAAAATCTGAGGTTGGGGGGGAGAAAAAAAAAATCTCCCGCCTCGAATTCCCCTTTCTTCCCTGATTTTCTCCTCCCATTTCCCCTCCCACATCGTGCCCAAAATGTGAGGTTGGAAAAACATCTCCCCCGCCTCAAATTCCCATTTTTTTCCCTCCGATTTTCCCTTCCTGTTTCCCCTCCCTCCTCGTGCGCCACGAGCACAAAATGTGAGGTTTGGAAAAAAAATAAAATCCCGACCTCGAATTCCCCCTATTTTCCCCCTCCTATCCTTAGGGCATGGAACTGTTGGGTTTTATTGTTTTAATTTTTTTTTTTTTCCTTTTATACTCCTTTGCACTGACTTTGGCTATAAAAAAAACCCAAAAAAACAGAGCAAAAAAAAAAAAAATCATTTAAAAACAACAACAACGACAACAAAAAAAAAAACCAAAAACCCAGAAACCCACCCCAAAAACCCAACTGGCCCTGCCCAGGGGGAGCCCTTAATCCTCCTTTTTATAAACGGAGTTATTTAAATATTGAATAGGAACCGACTTTTTTTGTGCTTTTTTTCTCCTCCCCACCTGTTATTTATTAAACTTTTCAGTTGCTCTTTTGATAATTCTTGGGGTTTTTCACCCCCCAACAAAAAAAGAAAAAAAAAAACAAACCACACAACAAAAAAACCCACAAAAAACCAAACAAACAAACAAAAAAAAAAGACAAAAAAAAAGACAAAAAAAAGGTCTCACTTGAATTTTGGAGACTGTTCCCCCCCTCGCCCCGCTCCCGCCGGCTCCCGGCACTGCCCGGCCCCGTTCCCGGGCTACAGGAACCTCAAAATTCGGTGCTAAACCCCCCCGGGACCCCCCAAAACCCAGCCCGACCCCCCCAGCCCGGGGGGAGCCGCCCCGTCCCCAGCTTTAACCGGGGAACCCCGGAATGGGACGTGGGGACCCCCCAAATCCTTCCCCAGATCCCCCCGGAGCCCCCCAAATCCTGAGCCCTCGAATGAAGGATGAGGGTCCTGGGGTCTCCTCAGCACAGCCAGGCTGGGACCCCCAGATCTGGGATCCCCCCAAAGTTTAGGGTTTGACGAAGGGGACGAGCTGGGGGGGACCCCAATCCCAGCCCCTGCGGACCCTCGGCTCTGGGGGACCCCTCGCTGCAGCCTCCCATCCTTGGGGTCCCCCCAGTCCCAACCCCAGCTGCTGGGGACCCCCAACCGCAGCCCCCCGCCCATGGGGACCCCCCACCCCAATCCAGATGGTGCTGGGGACCCCCCACCCGTGGGGGACCCCAATCCCAGAGCCCACCCCTCAGTGCTGGGGGACCCCTCGCTGCAGCCCCCCACCCTTGGGGTCACCCCAGCCCTCCCCGACCCTTGGAAGTGGGGACCCCCACCCCAAATCCTCACCCCTCCGTGCTGGGGGACCCCTGACTCAATCCCCCACCCATAGGGGACCCCCAGCCCCCATCTCAGAACCCCAGCCCTCCATTCTGGGGTCCCCCACCCATGGGGACCCCCATCCCTCAGACCTTGGGGACCCCTCTCTCTGCAGCCCCCCACCCATGGGTGCCCCCAGCCCCATTTCCCCCCCAGGCTCTGGGGGTCTCCCCAGCCCCGTTTCCCCCCATTTCGGGGGTCCCGCCCCCGGCCCAGGACGCATAAAACGCCCAAACCAAAGCTGTCCCCGCGCAGGGGACACCACGAGCACCTCAGCAGCGCCCGCTGCCCCCTCCACACCCTGACTTTTGGGGGACTTTGGGGGATTTTCCCCCGTTTTCCCCTCTCCCCCCCTCCCGCGGCGCTCCCCCGTTCCCGGGTGCCCCCAGCCCTTCCCCCAAACCAACCCAAAAATGGGGGCTTTTAACCCAAAACAGGGTTTCCAACCCCAAAGTGGGGCTTTCTCTGACCCAAAACCAGGGGGGTTGAACCCCAAAAAAGGGGGTTTTTAACCCAAATCAAAGCTCTGCCGTTTCCAACCCCTCTTGGGTTGGTTGGGTTGGGGTTTTTCTTCCTCCTTTTTCGTTCCCTTTTTTTTTTTTCCCCATTTTCTTTTTCCTGTTTCCCAGTTTTCCCTTTTTCATTTTTCTTCCCTTTTTCCTTTTTTCCCCCCCCTTTTCCATTTTCCTTCCCTCCTTTTCCAATTTTTCCTTACATTTTCTTTTCCATCCTTCCCTCCCCTTTTTTTCTCCTCCTTTCCCATTTTATTTCCCTCGTTCCCATTCTATTTTCCCACCCTTTTTTTTTCCCCTTTCCCATTAATTTTCCCGGTTTTCCCCCCGTTTTTTCGGCGTCAGACCCGAAACTGTAGGAATTTTCTAAGACCTCCAGGTGGCTTTATCCCTGTAAATATCTATTTTTTAAACCCGACAGATGAAGAACAAACGAGGATGTGCAATACCCCCCCCCAGATTTCCCCAAAATCCCGAGGAATTCATGGATTTGCTGTTGTCTTTTTCTTTTCGTTATGTTTTCTTTATTTTTATTATTTTTTTGGCTTTGCCCGGTTTTTGTGAGGTTTTGGACTCGCTATTTGACCCTTTTGGTTTTTTTCCCTCCTCAAAATTCCCCCTTTTTTCTCCCGGGAGCTTTTTGTATCTGTAAAATATTGTAATTAATGATTTGTTGTAACGAGATCTACTGTAAGTTTTGTACTGTACTGGCTGAGGCTCTGGTTCAAAATAAACGGGAATAATTTAATGTGCCCCCCTCCCCGAGCCCCAAAAATCCCTTTCCTCGCTTTTGGGGACCCCCAGGAGGGGACAAGGGGGATATTGGGGACACAGGAGGGGACAAGGGGACATTGGGGACATCCAGAAATGGAGGGGAAAAAAGACATTGGGCTCTCCTTTAGGGATATTGGGGGGACACAAATGACATTGGGGACACCCAGGAGGGGACAGAGGACACTGGGGACACCTGGAGGGGGACATTTGGGGTCTCTCGGAGGGGTCTGGGGGGACACAGGACATTGGGGACATCCAGGAAGGGACAGGGGACATTGGGGACCCCCGTGGATTTGAGGGAGGGACGCACTGCGAATCCTGAAGAGGGGACACGGGACATTGGGGACACCCAGGAATGGGGGGAAAGGACATTGAGGGTCTCCTTTAGGGGGTCTGGGGGGACACGGGACATTGGGGACACCCAAGAGGGGACAGAGGACCTTGGGGACCCCTCACGTCGCTGGGGTCCCCCTTTCCGGACTCCATTTCCCAGCAGCCCTCACGGCGAGCGCGCCTTGCGGGTGACGTCACACGCAGTACGCGGGCGGTCTTACACCGCGTGCGCGGCGCGGATCCCTCCGCCTACCGCGGGAAAAATAGTCCCTACTCCATCCCCGCTCCCGTTAATTCCCCCCCAGCTCCCGCCGCCCTCCCCACACCACGCCCGCCCCGGTGCCTCTGGCGGAGCCGCTGCGAGGCCTCCTCGGGTGTTTCGCGGGGACCGCAGCGGTGGCGGCGGCGCTTCCGGGCGGAGGGAGCGGGTGAATATAATCACGGCGGTGCTGCGGCCGCTCCTTTTCCGGTTCTCCCTCAGAGCCGCCATGGTAAGCGCGGCGTGGCCGGGAGGGCCCGGGGGGCTCCAATGGGGGCTCCAGTGGGGCTGGGAGGAGCCCGAGGGATCTAGGAAAGGGATGTGGGGCCCAAATGGGGCAGGGGGCGCTGAGAGCGGCCCTTGGGGGGCAGCGCGAGAGTGGAGGGGGGGCGTGGGAGGGGCCCTGTGAGGGGTGGGGGGGCCTCGGAGAGGGACTTGGGGTCCGTGTGGGGCTGAGGGTGCCGAGGGGCGGTTTTGAGGGGGCGCTGAGAGCCTTGGGAGGGGATCTGGGGTCTCCAGGGGGATTTGGAGGGCTCAGGGAAGGATATGGGCTCCGTTTGGGGCTGGGGATGCTGAGGGCAGGTTTGGGGGGGGAGGATACGCGTGTGGGGCCGGAGATGCTTTAGGGGTGACTCTGGGGATGGATGGGGTCTCTGTGGGGCGGACAAAGACCCCAAGGCCCTTCAGGGGTGGGGGGATCCAGAGGCACCCCAAAGCCCTTATTAGGTTGGGGGGTCGTAGATAAAACCCTTGGGTTCTCTGGGTTTTTTATGGGATTTGGGGCGGAGATCCCGGGGGTTTCCGGGGCTTTGTGTCTCCGTGGTCCATCCCACCCCTTTCCCCCGGCCCAGACGAAGAAGAGGAGGAACAACGGGCGTGCCAAGAAGGGCCGCGGGCATGTGCAGCCCATCCGCTGCACCAACTGCGCCCGCTGCGTGCCCAAGGACAAGGCCATCAAGAAATTCGTCATCAGGAACATCGTGGAGGCCGCCGCCGTCAGGGACATCTCTGAGGCCAGCGTCTTCGACTGTGAGTTTGGGGCTTTGGAGGGCGGGATCTGGCACCCCAGATATCGCCCCAAAAAATAGTCGCTGTCCCTTCCAAAACAGTGTCTATGTCATCCCAAAACAGCCCCTCCTTTGGCTCTAAAACTGTTCCTCTGTCACTCCCAAAACAGCCCCATTTTCCCCCCAAAACTGTCCCCCTTGCTTACCCCTAAACAGCTCATTCTGCTCGCTCTGACGCCCCAAAAATCATCCCTTTGTCACCCCAAAACAGCCTGCCCTGATTCCCTCAGATCAGCCCCAAAATGCCCCCCAGAATTAGCCCACCCTGCTGCCTCTGCCCCCCAAAAACAATCCCTCTGTCACCCCAAAATCGCTCCCCTTGTCACCCTAAAACCAGCCCCGTTGCCCCCTAAAAATTGCCCCCTTGCTCACCCCAAATATCCCGCTGTGTTTCCCCTTTCCCCCCCCAAAAAAATTCCCTCCCCTTGACCCCCCAAAAGAGCAAGAACCCCTTAAAACAGCCCCCCAAAAACAGCCCCCCTCTCCCCTGCTTGGACGGGGTTTGAGGACAGAGCCGTTCTGGGCGATCTTTGTGGTCTCTGCTCTGTCCCTGGCCGTGTTTTTGGGGTCCCTGACCCCCCTTTTCCCCCCCTCCCAGCCTACGTGCTGCCCAAGCTCTACGTGAAGCTGCATTACTGCGTCAGCTGCGCCATCCACAGCAAGGTTGTGCGGAACCGCTCGCGCGAGGCGCGCAAGGACAGGACCCCCCCGCCCCGCTTCCGCCCCGCCGTGAGTCTGGGGGCGCCCTGGGGGGGTCCTGGAGGGGTCTTAGGGGGCCCAAGGATGTTTAGAAGGGTTTCTGTGCTACAACCCCACCCCGATTCTGCCCCACTGTGAGTCTTGGGGGGCCCTGGAGGGGTCTGGGGGTGTCTCAGGGGGTCCCAGGGGTGTTTGAGAGGGTCCTGGAGAGTTCTGGGGGGGTCCCAGGGGTGTTTAGGAGCGTCCTAAAAGAGTCTCGGGGTTTTTTGGGGAGTCCTCAGGGCTCCAGGGGCAACCTGGAGGGGTCTGAGGGGTTCTGCTTCCCCCCACTGTGAGTCTGGGGGCTCCAGGGGTCCTAGGGGTGTTGGGGAGGGGTCTGGGGGGGTCCCAGGGGTGTTTAGGAAGGTCTTAGAGGGGTCTGGGGGGATTCTGGACCACTCCCCCTACCCTGCTTCCCCCCAACAGTGAATTTTGGGGTGGTCTGGAGGGGTCTAGGGTGTCCTGGGGGGGGTCTCAGGGGGTTTTAGGGGGGTCCCAGGGGGTGTCTGGGGGGATCAGAGGGGTCCTGGAGGGATCCCTGGGAGGTCTCAGGGGGTCTGGGGGTACCTGGGGGTTCCGAGGAGGGTCTGGGGGATCCTGGAGGAATTTGGGAAGGTCCTGGAAGGGTCCCGGGGGGTTTTGGGGGGTCCACGGGTGTCTGGGAGGGGTCCCTGGGGGGTTCTGCTGGTCCCACACGGTTTTGGGGGGTCCCAAGGGCTCCAGGGGGCTGCCTGGGGGGGGTCGTGGAATGGTCTGGAGGGGTCCCAGGGGTCTGTGCCCCCCTCCAGCCCCCCTAACTTTGGGTTCTCTCTGCAGGGAGCAGCCCCCCGGCCCCCCCCCAAGCCCATGTGAGGAGACCCCGGCCCAGGGCGGGACCCCCGAGTGCAGAGTCAATAAAGGATCTGCCCAGAGCCGGCTCCGTGTTTTTGGGAGGATTTGGGGGGGTCCTGAGGGGGTCTCAGCCCCCTGGTTATGGGGGGAACTGGTGGGGTCACCCCATATCCTGAGTGGGGGGCTGCTCCGAGGCTGGCTCCAGTGTTTTTGGGGGGATTTGGGGCGGGCAGTTTGGGGTGCTCTGACCCTACTCTGTGTTTTTTGGGGGGGTTCTTTGAGGGGCTCACAGCCCCCTTGTTTTGGGGGGGCCTCTGGTGTCCTCACTGTGGGTCTGGGGGCTGCTGCCCACCCTGGAGGGGAGGAAATGGGGGGTCTCTGACCCCTGGGGATATTTGGGGACACCCTGGGGGGCTGCCCTGGTGCCCCCAACCCACCCTGGGGGTGCCCCTGACCCCCGACCTTACCCCGGGGGGAGCTCGGGGGTCCCCAAATCCCCGGGGTCCGGGGTGGGCTCAGAGCCCCCCCGTTTTGGGGGTGCTGGGGAGGGGGCAGCAGCGGGGTCTCCGTGTTTTGGGGGGGCTTCAATGACACCCGCGGCCGATTTTTGGGAGGGGTCTCCGTGGGGCCGGGAGGGCAGCGAGGGCCCGGAGGGGAGAACTTGGCCCCGGGACTGGACCGGGGGATCCGAACCGGACCGGGGAAGTTGGAACCGGACCCGGGGGCGGGTCTGGGCCGGACCGGAGGGGTCCGAACCGCACTGGGAGGGTCCGAACCGAGCTGGAGGCGCCGCCCGGGGCCGGTCCCGGTGCCACCGCCCCGGGCGCGGCGGGCGGGTCCCGGGAGGGGCGGGGATGGAAGCGGGGTGTCCCCCCCCTGCTCCCCGGCCCTGCCCCGCCCGGCCCCGCCCGCCCCGCGGCCCCGCGCCAGGTGCATTCCCGGGCACGCTCCGCCGCTACCGGGGCCCCGCGATGGAGCCGCACCGGCACCGGGAGCGGCCCCGGGCGCTGCTGCTGCTGCTGCTGCCGCCGCTGCTGCTGCTCCCCGCGCCCGGCTCCGCGCAGGCAGGTGAGCACCGGCACCGGGACCGGCGCGGGGGAACCGGGGCTGCGCCGCGGGCTCGGGAAAAGGGGAAACGGGGAAGCACCGGAGCGCTCGGGGGTCCCGGGAGGGGCGGCGGGGCTGCGGCCGCTCGGGGGTCCCGGCGGTGCTGCCGCCCCGGTTCCGCCGCTACCGGACCCCGATCCAATCCCGGCAATTCCCGCGAGCGCTTCCTCCGCGGGGGCGTCCCGGGATCCCCCGGCGCTGTTCCGGGGGGACCCCACGGCTCCGGGAGCACCGGGACCGGCGCTGAACCCCCCGGGATTGCGGCTCCGGCGGGGCTGGGGCTCCGTGACTCCTCCCGGGACCGGTCCCGGGGTTTGGTTCTCCTTTCCGGGGCTCGGTCCCAATCTCGGTGGCCCTTCCCGGGATGAGTCCCTGGGCTCGGTGGCCTCTTTCGGGCTCGGTCCCGGGCTCGGCTGCTCGGTCCCGGGCTCGGTCCCGGGCTCGTTTCCCCCTCCCGCCCTCGGCACCTGCGGCCCCGCAGCTGCCCGCGCTAATTTTAGGCTGCGGGGCCGGGTCCCGGCGATGCCTTTGGGATCCGGGCGGGACCCTCGAGGGGGACGGGGGGTGAATCCTTCAGTGGGGACCCCGGGAGGGGACCCCGGCCCTGCCCGCGCGGCCCCCCCGCACCCCCGGCACCCCGGAAGGGCCGCGGCCGCCCGGGAGTTGTTTTTCAGTCCCCAAAGGAAAAACACCCAGGGCTTGGACGCGCAGGTGGGGCCGGCGTCACCCCGAAGGGCCGGCGGTGCCCGGGGGTGCCCGGGGGTGGGGGGCACACACGGGGGGACCCCCGGCTGTGTCCCCTGCTCCATGTGCCACCGGCGACGCCTCGGGTGCCACCCACGGGCTCCGGATCCCGCGGGGACAGGGGGAACAGTGGCGGGGCTCGGGGACACCTCGGGGGGCTCGGGGACACCTCGGGGGCATCTCGGGGGTCTCGGAGACACCGAGGGGACAGCGAGGGAACAGCGAGGGGAGCGGCCCCATCTCCGCACCCCCCAAATCGCGGTCTCTGAGAGCCCCCTTTGTTCGGGGCCGGGGCCCGGCGCACACAGCCCCCTTTGTGCCGGGGCCCGGGGCAGGAGGTCGCTCCGAGCCCCTCCCGGAGCCCCCCCGGGTCCCCCGGTGCTATTCCTGGCGGCGGGGGCCGCGGTGGCACGCGGCTGATAGCGGGGACGTGCCGGAGCTGCCAGCGGGGCCCCGAGCTGATAACGCCCGGTCCCGCCGCCGCCTGCGGCGCCCCGGGGTGGGGGCCCAGCATCGCCGCCCACCCCTCACCCCGGGCAGGTGCACCCGAGGGTCGCTCCCCCCCACCCGAATCCCCCCGTTAATGATTCACCGGCGCTGCCCCAACGCGTTGGAGGCTCCCGGGACCCCCGGGGAAGGGCTGGGGTTGGACCCCCCCCAACACTTTGGGGACCCCCCTGATGTTTCTTGGGGGTCGCAGCACCCCCTGCTCGGGCCCCACCCCGTGCCCGTGCCGGGGGCGGCGGGGCTGGGGGCCGCTGCCGTCGCAGCTGAGACCTTTTTATAGCCGCTTCCCTGCTCGGATAGCCCGGGCCGGAGCGGGGGGAGCCCTTCCCGTGCGTGCCCCGAGCTCCGCCGCCGCCCCCGGAGGGGTCCCGGGCCGGACAAAGCCGCCTTTGACCGCGGCCCCCTCTCCCCGCGCCGGGGCCTGAGTCACGTCTGCCTGCTCCGGGGGGGCCCCGCACCCCTCGGTGCCCCCGGGGGTCCCGGTTTGGGGGGGCTCGAACCCCCCCCCCCCTTCCCCAATCCCGCCACAATCGCGGCTTTGTGCGGTGCCAGGGGAGGGGGCCCGGCGCACAAAGCGCTCCCTGTGCGCCCACGGGAACGCGGGGAGGGGACGCAGCGAGCCCGGCACCCCCGCGGGGACCCCGCGCCCCCGGAGCCGGGGGTGTCCCCGCAGCGGAGCTCGGCGCTCGGGGCGGCGGCGGGGCCGAAGTCCGGGCGGGCGTGGCGGGGCGGGGGGGGGCCGTGCCCGAGGCGCCCGCCTTGCGCAAGCCTCGCCCGGCCGGTTCGGGCACCGCGCTCCGGGAGCGGCCGCGGAGGGAGGGGAACGGAGCCGGGGCGGGAGCGGGGGGAGAGGGAGAGGACGCGGGGCGGGGAGCGCTCGGCAACGCCACCCACGCCACGGGGACAACGCGGGGACGGGGGGAGATGCTGGGGTGGGGGGGACAAAAAGGAGGGGGGAAGGACACCATGGGCAGGACACGGTGGAGGGGACACCGTGGAGGGGACAGGGACACTGAGGGGAGGCTGTGGCTATCAAGGGGAGGACGTGGCCAGCTCGGAGGGGACAGAGACACCGTGCAGGACACTGCTGTGGCCATCCAGGGGAGGATGTGACCACTGAGGGGGTGACGTGGCCACCGTGGGGGTCATGGCTGTGGCCACCGCATAAAGGACATGGCCAGCTCGGAGGGGACAGGGATCACATTAGGGGACATGGCCAGCTCGGAGGGGACAGCCGTAGTGGCCGTCCAGGGGAGGATGTGACCACTGAGGAGGTGACACGGCCACCACGGGGACCATGGCCATCAAGAGCAGGACACGTCCAGCTCGGAGGGGACAGGGACATCAAGGGACACCAAGGCCATTGAGGAGGTGACACAACCACCAAGCGCAGGACATGGCCAGCTGGGAGGGGACATTGCTGTGACCATGCGGGGGCCGCCGTGGCCATGCAGGGGCGGCCGTGGTGGCCCCGGTGACGCCGTGGGTGTCCCCAGTGTGCGCGGGGACGCTGAACGGGCTGAGCGTGACGGGGGACGCGCAGCACCAGTACCAGACCCTGCACAAGATGTACAACAACTGCGAGATCGTCATGGGCAACCTGGAGATCGTCCTCATCGACCACACCCAGGACCTCTCCTTCCTCCAGGTGACCCCCGGGGGACACGGGGTGGCCGTGGAGCAGGGGGGATGTGGCCAGCTCGGAGGGGACAGGGGGGACATTGCTGTGGTCATCCAGGGGGGGACATGGTCAGCTTGGAGGTGACAGAGCCACCATGGGGACTGTGGCCATCAAGGGGAGGACACGGCCAGTTTGGAGGTCCCATGTCCACCATGGGTTTCATGGCCATCAAGGGGAGGACATGGCCATCGAGGAGGTGACACAGCCACCGTGGGGACCATGGCCACGGCCACCATGTGCAGGACATGTCCAGTTTGAAGGTCACGTGTCCACCATGGCCATCAAGGGGAGGACGTGACCAGTTTGGAGGTCACGCTTCCACCACGGTGGCCGTGGCCATCAAGGCGAGGACACGGCCGTCGAGGAGGTGACGTGTCCGCCCCGCGTGACCCCGAGCCCCCCCCGCAGACCATCCGCGAGGTGACCGGCTACATCCTGATCGCCATGAACGTGTTCACGGCGCTGCCGCTGCAGAACCTGCGCGTGATCCGCGGCACGCAGTTCTACGAGGATCGCTTCGCGCTCTTCGTGCTGCTCAACTACAACCCCAACAGCACGCACGCGCTGCGCCAGCTCGGCCTCAACCAGCTCACGGGTGGGGACACCCGGGGTGGGGACACCGTGGAGGGGCGGGGACGTCACGGGGAGTTGGGGACAGCCAGGACTGGGGGGCGTTGTGGGGAGTTGGTTGGGGACATCACGGGGAGTTGAGGACACCCATGGAGGGTTGGGGACACCATGGAGGGTTGGGGACACCGTGGAGGATTGGGGACACCATGGAGGGTTGGGGACACCGTGGAGGGGAGGATTGGGGGCACCATGGAGGATTGGGGACACCGTGGAGGATTGGGGACACCATGGAGGGTTGGGGACACCATGGAGGACTGGGGACACCATGGAGGGTTGGGGACACCGTGGAGGATTGGGGACACCGTGGAGGGTTGGGGACACCATGGAGGACTGGGGACACCATGGAGGGTTGGGGACACCGTGGAGGATTGGGGACATTGTGGATGGTTGGGGATATCTTAGAGAGTTGGGGACATTGCAGGGGGTTGGAGACACCTGTGGAGGGCTGGGGACACCTCAGGGTGCTGGGGACACCACAGGAGTGGCATGGAGAAAGGACACCACCCAATGTCCCCATGCCAGGGCAGTGCCACCCCCTCCGTGTCCCCTGTGCTGTCCCTTGGAGCTGGGATTGTCCCCAAGGTCCCCGTCCCCTCCCTGGGTTGCTGGGCAGGTCCAGGGTGGTGTGTCACCCCGTGTCGACCCCGTGTCACCCCGTGTCACTGCAGAGATCCTGGCGGGGGGCGTGTACATCGAGAAGAACGCGCAGCTGTGCCACGTGGACACGGTGGAGTGGAGGGACATCATGAGGGACACACGGATGGAGCCGCTCGTGAGGGACAACGGCCAGGGCTGTGCGTGCCGGGGACGGCGCGGGGCCTCGGGGTCACCCCGGCCTGGGGTGGCTTTGGGGTCACCCCAGGGTTTGGGACAGCTTTGGGGTCACCCCTGGGTTTGGTGCGACCCCTGGCTTTGGGGTCACCCCTGGGTTTTGTGCTCAACCCTGCGTTTGAGGTGACCCCTTTTTGGGGTCCCTTTGGAGTCCCTTTGGGGTCACCCCTGGGTTTGGTGTGACTCCTGGGTTTGGGGTCATCCTTGTTTGGTGTCCCTTTGGGGTTCCCTTTGGGGTCACCCTTGTTTTGGGGTCCCTCTGGGTGACCCCGCCGCTCTGTCCCGCAGGCGCCCCGTGCCACGAGAGCTGCGGCGGTCACTGCTGGGGGCCGGGCCCCGAGGACTGCCAGAAACGTGGGTACCGGGGGGCTCCGGGGGAGGAGGGGGTTTGGGGTGGGCCGACCCCCCCGGTGACCCCCGGTGACCCCCGGTGACCCCCGGTGTCCCCGCAGTGACCAAGACCATCTGTGCCCCGCAGTGCAACGGGCGCTGCTTCGGCCGCGCGCCCAACGAGTGCTGCCATGAGGAGTGCGCGGGCGGCTGCACCGGGCCCCTGCGCACGCACTGCTTCGTACGTGCCCGTCCGTCTGTCCGTCCTGTCCGTCCGTCTGTCCGTCCGTCCGTCTGTCTGTCCGTCCGTCTGTCCGTCCGTCTGTCTGCCCGTCCGTCCGTCTGTCCGTCCGTCTGTCCGTCCGTCCATCTGCCCGTCTGTCCGTCCGTCTGCCCGTCTGTCCGTCCGTCTGTCCGTCCGTCCGTCTGCCCGTCTGTCCATCCGTCCGTCTGTCCGTCCGTCCGTCTGTCCGTCC
>JAKJHU010002734.1:0-27239 GCA_022316685.1 Progne subis subis
TTGGGAACCCATTTAGCACTTGTTTATCACTATTATATACCTTTTACACATTAATTTTCCCACGGGTTTGGTACCTGGTTCCTGTCCTCATGATACATTCTTCCCCAATGATTTTAGATTTGAGATCCCACTTCTCTCTTCCCCTTGTTCTTAGACTTTGTGTATTCTGTTCAGTCTGTTTCCATTTTAGAATTTCTAGAGGGCTTAAGCTAATTCCTTCCCAGGGCCATATTTCAGACATTTGTGTACCTCCACATATCCAGCACTCAGTTAAATTTAATTCTCGACTGATCCTTTCTACTAAGTCAATGAACAGGTTTTTTCCTGATGGGATGTCTAGGCTTTTTTCAAATTTTGTTGTCAACACTTTTTCTTTTATTATATCCCTCAATCCTTTGTGATCTGCTTCAAAGCATAACCCAGTATCTCCTATAGGACATTCCCCCAAATAGGCGCTGTGCATAACTAGCTGTGTTTTTTTTTTGGTCCAATAAACTTTTCCATCCTCTTGGCAAGTATTCACCTGGGAATGGTCACAGCAGTTTGGGTTCACGTTAGTATGGACCCTGAATAAGGATCTGAGATCCTCTCCATCGTACACTGGATGGTAGCAGTTAGCACAGGCTTTTGTTTCGTAGGTGTGCTTTATGAACATCATCAGTACGATCCCTCCCAAGAGTCCGGTATGGGCCATCCTTCCTGGATCTCTTGCTCCACCCGGCCTCGCCTCTTGGAGTGGAGAGGTCTCCTACAGAACCCACTTACATGCTTCCACTTCCCCTCCCTATTAATTTAGTTGCCCTTAGAGAATGTTCTGTAGGAGATTTACTCTTTTTTTTTTTTAAAAAAAAAAAAACTTTACACTCTTTTAATTTTTCTATTACTTAAATTTGTTCAAACTGCTACTTATAGAGCTTAACAACTTTTAAAATTAACATATAAAAAAATCTTAAACTTATTTAAATCACTATTTATAAAACTTAAACAATATTTAAACTTAATAAAAAACCCTTATTCTTTTTGCTATTACTTAAACTTATTTAAATTGCTATTCATAAAACTTACAATTTAAAAATTATTAAAAAAACCCCTTAAGCTTACTTAAATTCTTACTTATAAAAAAGACTTAAACTATATGTAAAATTAATACAAAAAAACATTTATACCCTTTTTAATATATCTATTTCTTAAACATATCTAAAATTGCTAATTACAAAAACTGACTTAGGTTTACAGAAATTAACCTTTATTGTGCCCCCCCCCTTTTTTGAGTTCGTTGATTATGGGAGAGGCAACTGAAACAAAAGGTTTTCAACAGTCTCTGTTATCTCTTATTTCTTTTTAAAGGTTAATTTCAAGTCTTTCGGGTGTGGTGTTACTGTCCACTCGGTTTCATCCGGTGAGGGTGCTGAACTCGGGTTCTCTCCAGGAGGGGGGACTGGCCCTTTAACTCTGGTGATGTGGGTCCATCCTTTTTCCTTAGTGCGCACTGCTGTGTGAGTTGTTAACAGTACTTGGTAGGGACCTTCAAACTTCGGGGTCAGCGGGGTATTAGTCCACGTTTTGATCAATACCCAGTCTCCAGGATTGATATGATGCACATTTGCATCCAAAGGGGAAGTTTGAGGAAGATAGCCTTTCTTTCTGAGATTTTCTAAGGTTTGTCCAATGGTTTTTAGATACTTTCTAGTGATTTCCTCTCCTTCCAGGTAGTCTTTAGAACTATAAGGAGATAACAAAAAGGGAAGCACAAATAACATTTCATATGGTGACACTCCTAGATCTGCTCGTGGCTGTGTTCTGATTCGTAGTAATGCTAGGGGTAAGCATTTAAGCCAATTTAGTTGAGTTTCTGCTATTAGTTTAGTCAGTACATTTTTAATGGTTTTGTTCATCCTTTCTACTCTGCCTGAGCTTTGGGGATGCCATGGGGTGTGTAACCTCCATTTTATCCCTAAGGCTTGTGTTACCTGTTGTAGAATTTGTGCTGTGAAATGTGGCCCTCTGTCTGAATCAATATTATTTATCAGCCCATACCGAGGGAGGATATCTTCTAATATGATTTTTGTTACTACTTCTGCTGTTTCTCTTTTTGTAGGAAATGCCTCTACCCAATGGGTAAGGTGATCTATGATCACCAACAAGTGTTTGTACCCTTGAAACAGGGGGCATCTCAGTAAAATCAATTTGCACGTTCTGGAAGGGCCTTAAGGCTAACTCCCTCCCTCCAGGCTCAGTTTTTCTCATAACTTTTTGATTTATTTTCTGACATATTAATACATCCCTGAGTAACTGCTTTTGCTATTCGTGTACTCCTAATACATAGGTTTTCCCTTAGGAAATGGTCACATAACCCCTGGTTCCCCAGTGGGTTTAAATTATGTATTTCTGTAAGTATTTTTCTGGCTAGGGCTTTATTTAAGAATTTCCGTCCGTCAGCTGTTAACCACACTCCGTGTTCCCCCTGGTGTAATCCTAATTCTTTTATTGCTTTCTGCTCTTTTTTACTGAATACCTTGCTCTATCCTTTCTTCTTCTTTTTTGGCATTTTCTCTAATTTGAGGATTTTTACTGGTTCTCCTGGTTCTAAAGCTGCTTCTCTGGCTGTTTTATCAGCTAACTGGTTTCCCCTTATCTCGGGCATATCTCCCTTTTGATGCCCTTTTATGTGAACTACTGCAATTTCTACTGGTTTTTGTAAAGATTTTAACACTGATTTTATTAATTCTGTGTGTATTAAGTTTTTCCCCTTTTGAATTTAAATATCCCCGTCCTTCCCAAATTTTCCCAAATGTGTGCACGATACCAAAGGCATATCTAGAGTCTGTGTAAATGGTCCCTCGGTCATCTTAAGTAAGTCTAGCCCTCTCTTTAGTGCATATATTTCACAGCACTGTGCTGACCAATTACTTGGTAACTTTCCCTTTTCTAAAACTTTCATTTTCTCTCCCTCAATCACAGAGTATCCTGATATTCTTTTCCCTTCCACCACTCGGGATGACCCATCTGTGAACAATACTCTCCCATATGGAAGGGGTGTATCCTCTAAATCTTCCCTTACTTTTGTCTGCATATCAATGAGTTCTAGGCAATGGTGTTCTATTTCTTCAGTGGGCTCACCAGAGAGAAATTGAGCTGGATTTAAGCTTTTTGATGTTGTTAGTTCTAGGTTATTTGAATTTATCAGTATAATTTCATATTTTAGGATTCTAGAATCTGTGAGCCACTTTTGAGCTCTTTGACTTAAAATTGTTTTCAAATCATGTGGAGTATGTATCTTTATCTTTCCCTGTAATGTTAACTTTTGAGCCTCCTCTATTAAAATAGCTGCAGCTGCAACTGCTTGGAGACAAGCCGGCCATCCCCTAGCAACTGGATCTAACAGTTTTGATAAAAATGCTACAGGTTTTCGGTATCCTCCCCATTCTTGGGTTAAAACTCCGTATGCTATCCCTTCCTCAGTGTTTACAAATAAAATCAAACTCCTTTTTAAGATCTGGTAAGCTTAAAACTGGTGCTGAGGATAATTTCTCTTTTAGATCCTTGCAGCTGCCTCTCGTCACTCTCTGTCCAATTCATTGGTTCCTGGTCTATTAATTTATCATAAAGAAATTTGACCCCTTGAGTGTACTTATCTATCCAGTGCTTGCAGTATCCAAACAGGCCTAGAAGTTTCCTTATGTCTCCTCTTAGTTTTTGGAGGTGATATAGACACTATTCCTGAAATTCTTGCAGGGCTTAACCTTTTACTCCCCTTTCCGATTATGTGTCCCTAAATAAGTGACTTCATTTTCTACAAACTGTAGTTTACTCTGAGATACCTTTAACCCCTTTTCTCCAAGAAAGTTTAGAAGTTGTATACTTACATCTTTAACTTCTTTTTCTGTCTCCCCTGATATTAATAAATCATCTACGTATTGCAAAATTTGAACTCCTTCCTTGGGACTAAACTGTTCTAATAATGTTTCTAGGGCCTGTCCAAAGATATTTGGCGATTCCGTATATCCCTGTGGTAACCGGGTCCACCTTAGCTGTTGTTTTCTTCCCCTGGTCTGGATGTTCCCATTCAAAGGCGAACCAATCCCTACACTCTTCTGCTAGGGGACATGCCCAAAAAGCATCCTTTAAGTCTATCACTGTGAACCAGGTATGCTCTCTTGGAATTTTACTCAGCAAGGTATAGGGGTTAGGTACTACTGGGTGTCGAGCAACAGTTCTTTTATTTATTTCTCTCAAATCCTGGACTAATCTAAACTTTCCCTCATCTTTCTTTATGGCTAATATAGGGGTGTTATGAGGGGACATACATGGTTCTAAGATATTTTCCTTTAGAAGATGCTCAATTACTGAAGCTAGCCCTTTCTTTCCTTCTGGTGACATTGGGTATTGCTTAACTCTGATGGCAGGGGTATCTTTTTGCATTTCTATCTTAATGGGAGGGATATCTAAACACCCATATTTTCCCTCTGTAGCCCACACTTCTGGATTTATTCTTGTATATCCCTTGGGTCAGTTTCATGATATGCACAACCATTTTTCCATCTTTTGGGATAACTCCTACCCCGAGCTGCACTTGTAAGTCTCTGCCTAGTAAATTGGTTTCTGTATGTGGTAAATAAAGAAAATCAGCTACACAGTGCTTTGAGTTCCCTTTAATCTCTACTCCTTCAACTATGAATGCTCGAAAGGGCCTCCCTTCAGCCCCTAACACTTCACAAGTTTTTGTCCCGATTGTTACCCCTGTTGGTAATTTCCTTAAACTCGATCTATCAGCTCCTGTGTCTACTAAGAATTCATATTCTTCACTTTGGGGCCCCACATCAAAGTTTACTAGAGGCTCATCTTGTTGTTCCTATTGGGTCCCCTATTTTATAGAGCCTCTGACACCCCTAATCCTCCCCTTTCAGCACCCTCTCCAGGGCATCTTGCTCCCTTGCAATAGCCTCATCAAGTGATAATTTCTTACAATCCCTTTTTAAATGCCCTATTTCACCACAGTAATAACAAGTTCTATTCTCTCCTGGGTTACTTCTTTTCAAATTTACCCACGGTGGTACTATGGGTGACTTTGGTTCTTTAAATGAGGGTCTTGGTCCTCCCTCACTAGATTTCCAGGGGGAGTTTTTCTGGTTTTCTGCTACTCCAGTACTTTCTCTTGCTACAGCTACCATAATGCGAGCCTTGGCTTTAGCTTTTTCTTCTTCTCTCCTCAGGTAAACTCTTAAGGCTTCTTTAATAATTCATTAATACTTTTCTCCTGCCAATCTTCAATTTTTTTCTAATTTTCTCCGTATATCTGGCCACGACTTTGTTACAAACTGCACTTTTAGAATTAATTTGTCCCTCAGGACTATCAGGGTCTATGCTTGAATATAATTGAAAATTTCTTTTTAATCGATTTAGCCAAGTGGCAGGAGTCTCATCTTTTTCTTGGCACCCATCAAAGCTAATTTAGTATTATTCCCTCTGGGGACAGATTCTCTTATACCTCTTACTATCAAGGACCTATAGTCTCTCATATTTTGTCTTTCCTCTTCTCGATTTGGGTCCCACCCTGGGTCAGCTATCGGTAATTTATGATCTCCAGGTGGCCCCAACCTATTTTCCCTTTCCCAGATTCTGATACTTGCTGTTCTAATCATTCGTATTTCCTCAGGGGAGAACAAGATGTTTAATATAGAATTTAACTCTCCCATGTATAAACATTGGGTCCCAAGGAATTGGTCTACCTGTGTGGCAATACCTATGGGATCTTCAACTAAATTTCCTAGCTCTTTTTTAAATCCTCTTACTTCAGAGGCTGTTAATGGGGCATTTACAAATCCTACTCCTCCAATTACTCCTCCCATAGGCACTTCCCTGAGGGGAAAAAGTTTTTCTGGCTTTAAGGCTTTTGACCTTGTGTTACAATAGGGTCCTTCACTTACATTATTAACTGATAACACTGGCTGAGTTACAAATTCCTGGGGAATTCCAGGAGAACGGGATGACTCACAGGAGTCTGTAGGGGTTTTGGTTAACTCCCAATTAGGAGGTGGCAGGGGAATTACTGTAGGTGAGGAGGAGGTAGTAAAATCTGTAGGGGGAGAAACAGAGGATGGTACTGTGGGAGGAAGGGGGGCTAGGGAAGAGGTTGTGTTTTGGGAAACTGCAGGGGTTATAACTGGGGCTAAAGAATTTTGACTATTGGAAGGAGGTGGCAAAGGGGCTGTTGGGAGAGGTTGGGGAGAAGGTACTAAGGACTGGGGAGGAGAGGTGTTAAGGAGGGGTGATGATGGAACCACTGGGGGAAGAGGAGGAGAGGGTTCTGAAGGAGTTGAGTTTGACTCGGGGAAGTTAGTAGGGGAACTGGGACAGGATTTTGAGGGACTTGGGGCACCTCTGGGTAAATTGGAGGGGGTAAATGGTCTAAAGGGTCCCATCTTTGATTAGTTTCTGTTCTTTCCTCTTTCTGTTCTTTTCTTTCACACTTTTCTTTTTCTTTTAATTTGCAGACTTTTATATTCTCTTTACTCGTGGCTCTCTTTTGCCAACAAGCAGCATAAGCTAACTGGTTTACGTCTGGATCTTCCTGAGTTCTTAGGTAGTGATTTAACTGATAGCACATCCACTCATCATGTGTTCCAAACCATGGCCACTCTCCTGGTAATTTTAATTTTGGCCAGACTTCTGTGCAATAAAACACCATTTTAACCTGATCTAGTCCTTTTGTGGCCTCTAAAGAATCCCATTTAGCTAAAAGTTGTTCTAAGGGACTACCGGGTGGAATACTCTTTACTTTGTTATTCTCCTTTGGGGATTTCTTTTTCTTACTAGTACATTGTCCCATTTTCTTTAAACTGAAAAAAATTTCAAAGGTGCCCTTTACTAACTGGCAACACAGGTTTTTTTTTAAGCAAAAAAAAATTCTTTAGCTTTTCTCCCTTTACTTCAAATCTCCTGACTTAATTCTTGAACACTTCAACATAAAACTCCTAAACTTTATGCTTTTCTACTCTTTCCTACACTTTTGCTTTCATTAGGGAACAAATTCTCCCTCTTTCTACTGACTTTCTCTAACCTTCTTCACTTCCTTGGACGCTCACACTTTACTTACACCAGGGGCTCAGACTCTCTTCTGACCCCTTTGAGGTGAGTCTGAATGACCTCACCCCCTATGTACCCCCGCGCCTTGCCTCACCCCTGAGACTCTGGACACGCTTTGCGGCGCACGACAGGGTCCCTGGTACTGGCATCCCCTTCCGGGCCTCAGGGCCTTCCCACGCCTGAGCCCCCGCCGGGCCGGACACCTTCAGTCCGAACCCCGGACTAGACTGCCCTGCTACTAGTACAGTCCCCCTCTTCACTTTTTGAAACAGAGGTAAGAGGTCAAGACTCCGCACGGGTTACCTGGTGGGGTATCCCTTCCTTGTTCCCAAGGATCAACCCCAGCAGGGCCCGACCCCTTTGCCTTCCACCAGGACTGGCTTGACTACTTCTCCCCAGCGAAGCAGCCTCGGCAAGAGGGATGAGTGTGTGTGTGCAGGATGCCCGCCTTGCCTCTACATTGACTCCCCACCCCGGTGTCCTCGGGCTATGGGTTTACGGCCTCCTCCCTGAGGGCCGTGGCAGCACACCCTCTCCGGTGCGTCTGGCTCAGTCCTGGGAAGCAGGGACTCTCATGAGCTCTCGGCACCCGCAGTGTTTGGGGACACCCTGTCAACCCTGGTACGGTTTTCCCGCCCCTCCAGGGACTCTAAACCCTCCTAGGCTACTCTAGCCTTTAAAGGGGGGGGACTTGCCCCCAATGCGTGCCACTCACACTTTGTTTTCCCCTGCACACCCGGGGGGGGTCTTTCTGCCCCTAATGCGTGCCACTCACACTTTGTTTTCCCCTGCACGCCCGGGGGGGGGTCTTTCTGCCCCTAAGGAGTCGCCTCACTCATTAGTTTCTCTCGCTTCCCCCTTTTCCTGGCCGGCCCCCTCGCGGGGGTCCGAAGCCGCAGTACCGAGGGGTCCACACTCATTTCCGGGGGTCCGAGCTGCCGGCCCCCGACTCTCTCACACTCCCACTCGCACGTCTCCTTTACCCGCCGCCGGAATGCTCACCCTCCGGCGCTCCTCCTCGTTGCCGGTCCCAGGCTGCTCCCGCTTGGCCAGCTGTCCCGGAGGTCCGAAGGGCGAGCGGCAGTCCCGTCCTAGGGCCCTCTTCAGAGGTGGCTAAATCCCGTGGACGAGGCCCCAAAAATTGTTCTGGAAAAAATAATAATAGAGAGTCAGAGACTTGCTGGTTTTGTATGTTTCTTTATTATCAAGCTTGGCCTTGGGGGAGAGCTTGCTTGCTCCCTTGGCAACGTGGAAGAGGAGGTACACACAGCTTCGCTTCACAGCAAAGCTGGGGACTCCCACCCCCCCCTCACGGGCTTTTTCCCTTGCCGGGGAGTCGGTTTCGCTTCGCTGATCAGGGGTCATCCAGCGATGGGGGACTCCTCAGGTCACGGCGACTAAATAAAGCTGCTTCAGCGGACTCCCATACTTCTTGCACTAGTCTAAAATGCGACTACAGTCCTGGATTTTACTTTGGTTCCCTGCTTTTTAGAGTCTCTTGTTCTTGGGTTGTTCCCAGAATTCCAGTGTTCTTTTTATTTGCATATTCAGACACTATCTGGCGAATGGGAGCAGAGATACAGGTAATAAGGTGAATTCTTAATTAACAAACAAGCAAATAAGGTAATAAATCAGTATTAAAACAGGAATAAGGCAAATTCTTTATATAGAAGCTAGCATTAACAATCTTAATGGAATTACTTAACAATTAAGTAACTAAAACAAAGATTATTTGAATAGAATTTATTTATAACACTAGGATACACACAGACTTCCAGAGCTCTGCCCAGAGCCAGCAGGGAAAGTTCAAAAAAGAACAAACACAAACAAAACAACCCAACAAAAACAACCACCAAGAAAAAGACCACTCTGACCCCAGCAGAGCTGCTCCCTCCTTCAGGACTTTCAGCTGCACTAACACACAGCACAGGAGACTGCAAGCAATGACCATTCCTCAGGCACATCTGCTGCACAAGCAGCTGGAGGACAGCCTAATGGAAGGACTCTTCTCATCCCAGTGGAGAAAGGCCTCATTTCATTTCCTTTTCTTTTTCCTTTTCGTTCCTTCTTTCATTCTTTGTTTCTTTCTTACTCTTTCTTCCTCTCTCTCTCTTTCTTTCTTTCTTGGAACCAGCCGCCCTTACTCTCCCAAGCACTCGCTTCTCCACCTCAGCCCGGCTACACAATTGCTACAAGCACCAGCACCCACCCAAAACTGCCTCTTGCTTGCCAACCCCCTACTCCAAGACCCCATTCCTCCTTTCAATTCCTATCCCTCCCAACTTTCTCAAACCCAATCACACTGCAATCCCCACATTACACTGCTCCATGCCATGCCACACCACACCACGACACCTCTTCAGGCCACCAAGTCCCCTGCAACCATCCCTTGCACATTTCCAGCCATTGCAGGCCAGCCGCAGCTTTTCTGCCCACTCTGACCCAGGACACAGGAGTGGCACAGCCCCAATATTCCCCTCTCTGGGACATCACCGTGCTGCCAGCTCCAAGGTTCCCGTCTCTGGGACATCACCGTGCTGCCAGCTCCAACGTTCCATGCCTTGGACACGCTCCAAGGGAAGCGTCCAGAGCCACACCCAGTCATCAAACTGACCGGCCACTGAGCACCCCGGCCTGTGCTGATGTGCAAACCTCTGCACACAGCTCCAGCAAGGTCCTCCGCACCACCTCCACAGTGCCACAGGCAAGAGGGACATAGACTTACAGAGCTCTGCCCAGAGCCTACAGGGAAAGGGCAGAAAAGAGGAAACACCACGGATGTGCTGGTCAGTGCCGCCCCTCCCCCCCCAGCATCCACGTCCAGCAGGTGTCGCTCTCACCAACTCCGACCTCCCGACCAATGGCAAGATTTACATCCACCGGTGCGTGGGGGAGGGGCTGGAGGGGAGGGGGAGGGGTGAGCGGGGGGAGGGAGGGGCTCCAAGGGTGGGGGAGGGGGAAAAAACCCCGGAATTCCGGGTGGATTTGGGGAGAAATTGGGAGAAAATGGAGATGTGGGTGGGTGGGGGAGGGGCATATTGGAGTGGGAGGGGCTCCAAGGGTGGGGGAGGGGCTGGGGGAGAGGGGGCGGGGGGAAACTCTGGAATTATGGGTGGATTTGGGGAGAAATTGGGTGAAAATGGAGGTTTGGGTGGGTGGGGGAGGGGTGCACAGGGGTGGGGGAGGGGGAAAAGAGCCCGGAATTGCGGAGGTTCTGGGCAAGAAATTGGGGGAAAATTGTGGTTTGGTGGGTGGGGGAGGGGCAGATTGGAGGGGGAGGGGCTCCTGGGGTGGGAGAGGGGAGAAAACCCCCAGAATTCCAGAGGTTTTGGGGGAGAAATTGAGAGAAAATGGAGATTTGAGTGGGTGGGGGAGGGGAAAATGGGGAGGGGCTCCAAGGGAGGGGGAGGGGAAAAAAAAACCCACCCAAAATTTTGGGTGGATTTGGAGAGAAATTGGGAAAAATTAAAGGTTTGGATGGGTGGGGGAGGGGCGGGGGGTTCCCACCAGATTTTTCCCTGAAATACGATTTTTTTCCCCCCAAAAATCCGTTTTTTGAGCGGAATTTTTCTTTCATTTTCCCACCAAATTTCCCCTTTAAAAAATCCCAATTTTTTGCCCCCAAAATTCATTTTTTGGAGCAGATTTTCCTATCATTTCCCCACCATCTTTTCCCCATAAAATCCTGTTTTTCCCCCCAGAAAAATCTTTTTTTTTAATAGATTTTTCCCCAAAAAATTCATTTTCTTGACCGGATTCTCCCCTCATTTTTCCACCATCTTTTCCCCATAAAATCCCAATTTTTTCCCCCAAAAATTCTTTTTTTGGAGTAGATTTTCCCATCATTTCCCCACCATCTTTTCCCCATCAAATCCCAATTTTTTCCCCCCAAAATTCCTGTTTTTCCAGCAGATTCTTTTTCATTCTTTTCCTCTTTAACCCCTCAATCTCCCCTGTCAAAACTCAAAATCTTCCCCATAAAATCCTGATTTTTTCCCCCCAAATTCCCCATTTTCCCCCCCCAAATCCCCATTTCCTCCCGGATTTTTGTCCATTTCCCCGTTAACCCCTTCGTTCCCCGTTGTTCCCGGAATTCCGCAGTTCCCGCTCCGGCCGCAAGGGCGGCGCCGGCGGCGCGGTGCCGGAGGAGGACAAACGGCCGCTGGCGCCATCGAGCCCTTCTCCAGCGCGGCCGTGGAGGAGCTGCCGCTCAGCGCCGCGGCCTCAGCGCACAGCGCCCTTGGCGCCTCCTGCCTTGGCCAGTTTTTACCCCTTGGTTTTGGATTTTTCTTTTTTTATTTTTTCAGGGTTTTTTTTGATTTTTTTTTTAGGGGTTTTTTTTGGATTTTTTTCAGATTTATTTGTAATTTTTTTTTCTGATTTTCCCCCCTTTTTTTTTCTGATTTTTTTTCCTGGTTTTTTCTGATTTTTTTCCCCCATTTTCTTCCCCCTTTTTTTTTTTTCCTGTTTTTCTGGGGGTTTTCCCCATTTTTTTTCAGATTTTTTTTTTTATTATTATTTTTATGACTTCTTCCCCTTTTTTTCCTGATTTTTTTTCCTATTTTTTTTCCTGATTTTTCCCTATTTTCTTCCTTTTTTCACCATTTTTTCCCTTTTTTCCCATTTTCTTCCCTCTTTTTTTCCATGTTTTCCCCACTTTTTTTTCCTGATTTTTTTCTATTATTTTCTGAATTTTTCCCCATTTTCTTCCCCATTTTTTCCCGTTTTCCCCCATTGTTTCTGATTTTTTCCTTTTTTTTTTTTTTTTCTGATTTTTTTCAGGTTTTTTTCCTATTTTTTTTCTGATTTCTTCCCATTTTCCTTCCCCTTTTTTCCCTGCTTCCCCCCCCCACCCCCTTCTTTCTGATTTATTATTTTTTCCTGATTTTTCCCCTTTTTCTTCCAATGTTTTTTCCAGTTTTTTCTGATTTTTTCTACTATTTTCTGATTTTCTTTATCCATTTTCTTCCCTCTTTTTCCATGTTTTTTCCCCTTTTTTTCTGTGTTTTTCCCCCATTTTTCCTGAATTTTTAAATTTTATTTTATCTTATTTCATTTAATTTCATTTCAATTTTTTTCCCCATTTCCCCACTTTTTTCTCTCCCATTTTTCCATTATTTCCCCAATTTTGGGGTTTTTTTAACCCCGCCCTTCCCTGGTTTTCCCCTTTCCCCCCATTTTCTTAGGTCAATTTTAGGGGTTTTAGTCCCAAAAATCGTCACTTTCTTTTTAAAGGGGTCCCACCCCCATTTTCTCTCAATTTTTAGGATTTTTTTAAAGGAATTTTGGGATTTTGGGGGGCATTTTTAACCCTTCTCCTCCCCCCACCCCCCCCAGTTTTATTCCATTTTTTTTTAGGATAAAAGTCACTTTTCCGGGATATTTATTTTTTAGATAAACATCACTTTTCAGTCCCCCCACCCCCCTTTTGTAGCGTTTATTTATTCAAATAAAAGAGATTTTGGGACAAAATTCCAAGGATTTTATCAGCAATCCGGGCTGGGGGGAGCGGTGGAGGGAAAATTCCGGGCGTTTTCTGGCAATTTTGGGACTTTTGGAGCCGGAATTTGGGTCCTGAGCTGGCCAAAATTGGGGTAAAAAATCCAAAAATCCTTCAAAATTTGTGTTCTGAGCCGGCCAAAATTGGGTTAAACCCCCAAAAATCCTCAAAATTTGGGTCGTGAGCCAGCCAAAATTGGGTTAAAAAACCCAAAATTCCTCAAAATTTGGATCGTGAGCTGGCCAAAATTGGGTTAAAAAACCCAAAAATCCTCAAAATTTGGGTCCAGGACCTCTGAAAACACCAAATTTAGGTTTTGATCCCCAAAAATCCTCAAAATTTGGGTCCTGGATCCCCAAAATCGAAGCAAAATGAGCAAAATCCCAAAAAAATCCTTCCAAATTTTGGTTCTGAACCCCTCGAGATCCCTCAATTTGGGTCTGAACCCCCCCAAAATTTCACCCTCGAGCCCCTGGGATCCCCAAATTTGGCTCCTGGAATCTCTGAGCTCCCAAAATTTGGGGTCTGAGCTTCCCAAAATTTGGTTCTGTACCCCTCAAGCCCCCAAATTCAGCTCTGAACTCCCCAAATTAGGGTAAAATTCCCCAATTTTTTTTCCAACCCCCCCAAATTTTGGATCCAGACTCCTCAAAACCCCCAAATTCAGCTCTGAAGCCCCCAAATTTTGGATCCAAGCCTCCAAATTTTGGATCCAGACCTCTCAGGCTCCCCAAATTTTGGGGATTTTCCCTGGAATTTTGAGATTTTCCTGGAATTTTGGGGATTTTCCCAGGATTGTGGGGGTTTTTCCCTGGAATTGCAGAACCCCTCCCTCTGCAATTTGGGGATTTTTACCTGGAATTTTCGGAGCTTTCCTTGGAGTTTTGGGATTTTCCCTGGACCTGTGGAACCTCTCCCTCTGGAATTCTGAGATTTTCCCTGAAATTTGAAGATTTTTCCTGGAATTTTTCAGGGTTTTCCCAGGAATAAGGGAAACCCTCCCTCAGGAATTTCAGGGGGTTTTCCTGGGAATTTTCAAGATTTTCTCAGGAATTTTTCAGGGTTTTCCCCTGGAATTTTTGGGGATTTTCCCAGGAATTTTTAAGGGGTTTCCACCCCTGGAATTTTTTGAATTTTCCCAGGAATTTGGGGATTTTCCCAGGAATTTTTTTTGATTTTCCCGTAGTTTTCCTGGGAATTTGGGGATTTTCCCAGGAATTCTTGGGGTTTTCCCATGAATTCCAGTGTTTTTCCAGTGTTTCCTCAGTGCTCTCACAGTGTTTTCCCGGTCTATCCCAGTGTTTTCCCGGTGTTCTCCCGGGTGTTTCCCGGTGTTTCCCAGGGTTTCCTGGTCTATCCCAGTGTTTCCCCAGTGCTCTCCCTGTGCTCTCCCGGTGTTTTCCCGCTGTTTTCCCGGTGTTTTCCCGGGAATTCTCTCTCCCCTGCGGCGGAAGGGCGCCCCCAGCAGCCCCAGGGCGAGGCCCAGGGCGATTCCGAGCGCCAGCGCCGCTCCCAGCGGGGACGGACGGAGACAGCGCGGGAACGGGCGCGTCCCGGGACACGGACACACGGACACGGGGACACACGGACACGGGGACACACGGACACACGGACACGGGGACACGGGGACACACGGACACGGGGACACGGGGACACACGGACACGGGGACACACGGACACGGGGACACACGGACACACGGGCACGGGGACACACGGACATGCGGGTGCGGGACGGACACGCGGACATGGGGATACAGGGGGATGGACACACGGACACGGGGACACACGGACACACAGACACGGGGATGGGCACGGGGATACACGGGATGGACACACAGACACGGGGATACACAGACACAGGGATATGGGGATACACAGGGATGGAGACACGGACACACGGATACACAGACAGACAGGGACAGGGGACACAGGGACTCCGGGCTGAAGCTCTGGGCAATGGGAATTCCGGGCTGAGCGCCGCCGCCCCGCCCCAGGGCCGTGGTGCCCGAGAGGCGCGGGATTTGCACGGACGAGTCGGGAACGTGGAGCCGGAAATTCCCGGGATCCTTCCGGAGCCACGGCACCTCAGGGACCTGGGCTGGAGCCGGCACGGCAGGGGGAATGGGAAATATGGGAGATATGGGAAATATGGGGAAAATGGGGAAATATGGGGAATATAGGAAATGGGAAATATGGGAAAAATGAGAAAAGGGAAATATGGAGAAAAATGGGGAATATGGGAAATATGGGAAATAGGGGGAAAATGGGGAAATATGGGGAAATATGGGGAATATGGGGAAATATGGGAAATATGGGAAATATGAGGAATGGGAAATATGGAAGATAGGGGAAATATGGGGGAAAATGGGGGAAAATATGGGAAAAATGGGGGGAAATACGGGGAAAATGGGGAAAATATGGAGAAAATAATGGGGAAATGGGGGGAAATGGGAATAAAAACAGGAAAAGTAATGGGAAAAAAAACAGGGGAAAATATGGGGAAAAAAACCAGGAAAAATAATGGGGAAAATGGGTAAAAACAGGGGAAATTGAGAAAATTGGGGGAAAACGGGGAGAATAACGGGAAAAATGGGAAAAAATGTGGGAAACTGGGGAAAAAAAACCAGGAAAAATATAGGGGGAAATGGGGAAAAATAATGGGGAAAAAAGGGAAAAAATGAGTCGAAAATGGGGGAAAAAAACCAGGAAAAATACAGGGAAAAATATGGGAAAAAACTGGGAAAATATGGGGAAAATGGGGGGAAAATAGGGAAAAAACCCCAAAACCCCACAAAAAATAATGGGAAAAATGTGGTAAAATGAGGAACAAAACAGGAAAAAATGGGAAAAAACGGAGGAAATTGGGAAAAAAGGGGGAAAATTTGGGAGAAATCTGGGAAGAATGGAGAGAAATGGGAAATCTGAGAGAATTGGGGGAAAAATTGGGGGAAATTTTGGGAAAATCCTGGGGATATCTGGGAAAAGTTGGGAAAACTCCAGGGGAAATGTGGGGGAAAGTCGGGAAAAAGTGGGAAAAAATTGGGTTGGGATGGGGAAAAATGGGATTGGGAATGAGGAAAAGTGGGAAAAATTGAGTTGGGATGGGGAAAAATGGGATTGGGAATGAGGAAAAGTGGGAAAAATTGGGCTGGGATGAGGAAAAATGGGATTGGGAATGAGGAAAAGTGGGAAAAATTGAGTTGGGATGGGGAAAAATGGGATTGGGAATGAGGAAAAGTGGGAAAAATTGGGTTGGGGTGGGGGAAAAATGGGGAAAAATTGGGATTGGGATGGGGAAAAATGAGAGAAAATGGAGGGAAAATGGGATTAGGGTGGGGAAGAATTCCCTGAATTCCCGGAATTCCCAGCTTTTCCCCGGCTTTCCAGCAGGGAGAGGTTCGGCTGCGCTGCTGAGAGTTCTGCAGGGAATTGCCAGAATGCCAGAGACGGCGGCGCTCTTCACTGAGAGGTTCAACGTGGGAAAAATGGGAGAAAACCCGGGAAAAATGGGGGAAAAGGGGGGAAAAAAGGGGGAAAATGGGAAAAAATTGTGAGAAAATAGGATAAAAATGGGGAGAAATGGGAAAAAAAACCCGGGGAAAATGGGGGAAAAAAAAGGAAAAAAAGTGAGAAAATGGGACAAAAATGGGGGGAAATGGGGGAAAAACTGGAAAAATGGGGGAGAAAAGAAAAAAATGTGAGAAAATAGGACAAAAATGGGGAAAATTTTGAAAAAATTGGGAAAAAATGCGAAAAAATGGGGGGAAAAGGGGTGAAATGAGAAAAAATGGGACAAAAATGGGGAAAAATGGGAAAAATGGGAAAAAATGGGAAAAAATGGGAAAAAATAGGAAAAAGGGGAGAAATGGGGGAAATGGGAAAGAAATTGGTTGGAATGAGAAAAAATGGGATAAGAACGGCCTGGAATTGGGGAAAAAGTGGGGAAAATGGGAAAAGTTTAGGCTGGAGCGGGGGAAAATGGGATTAAAACACCCCTGGAATGATGGAAAATGATGGAAAATGGGGCTGGAACAGGGAAAAATGGGATAAAAATGGGGCTGGAATTGGGGAAAAAGTGGGAAAAAATTGGGGAAAATGGGATTAAAAACCCTGGAATGATGTAAAATGTGGGAAAATCTGGGCTGGAATGAGGAAAAATGAGAATAAAAAACTTGGAATATTTGAAATTGGAGGAAAAACAGGATTAAAAAAAGGCCTGGAATGGGGGAAAAGTTGGGAACAACGGAGCTGAGGGTCCGGGAATCCCGGGATTTTTGGGAATTTGGGGAATTTTGGGAATTGCAGGCTCGCTTGGTGGCCGTGGCTCACGACGAAGAGCCCGAGGTGGCGCTGGAGGTGCTGAAGCTGCTGCCGGAGCTGGACAGGTAAAATCCGGGATTGGGGAAAAATTCGGGATTTGGGGTGGGAAATTTGGGATTTGGGGGGAAAAAATTCCAGATTTTTGGGGGGGGATTTTGGGGAATTTCAGGATGGGGGAGCGGGAATCAGGGACGCAGAATTCCCAGAATTCCCGGAATTCCCAGGAATCTGGAGGAGGCTCTGTCGGATGAGGATTGCCGCAGCGTTTTCCCAATCGTCTTCGTCTCCAGCTGAGCTCTGGCCTCGGCCGCCAGGAAATTCCTGTTCCAGAGGCAAAAAACCCGGTAATCCCGGCCCCAAAATCTTGGAATTTCAGCCCCAAAGCCCTGAAATTATGTCCCAAAACCCTGGGAGTTACAGCCCCAAAAATCTGGGAATTTCAGCCTCCAAATCCAGGAATTCCTGACCCAAACCCTGGGAATTCTGGCCCCAAAATCCTGGGAATTCCGAGCTTTGAACTCGCAGAATTCCAGCCTGAAAATCCTGGGAATTTCAGCCCCCAAATCCAGGACTTCCTGAGCCAAAATCCTGGAATTCCACCCTCAAAAAACTCGGGAATTTCAGCTTCGGAAATCTTGGAATCTCGAGCTCTGAGCCCTGAGAATTTCAGCCCCAAAACCTTTGGAATTCTGGCCCCCAAAATCCAGGAATTTTGGCTCCAAATCCAAGAATTCCAGCTCTAAAAAGCTGGGAATTCCAGCCCTAAACTCTTGGAATTTGAAGAGCCAAACCCTGGGAATTCCCACCCCGAATTTTGGGAATTGCAGCCTGAAAATCCTCGGGAATTTCCCAACCCCCAACCCTTGGAATCACTCCCGATTTTCCCTCCCCTCCCAATCCCAGAGGAATTTTCCGGGAATCGGCTCCAGGCCCCTCGCAGAACCTGGGATTTGCTGATCCCGAATTTGCTCCTCCCGGCCCTTCCCAATCGCTCGGGAGTTGGGGGAGGGAGGATTCGGTTTTTCTCCCCCCTTCCCCCCCCCCCCTTTTCCCCCCCTTTTTTCCCAATTTTCCCCTGTATTTTCCCAATTTCCCCCTATTTTGCCCATTTATTTCCCCCCTTCTTATCCCCTCTTTTTTTTGCCATATTTTTCTTTATTTTCCCTGTTTTTCCCGATTTTCCCCCCATTTTTCCTGTTTTTTTCCTATTTATTTTCCTTGGTTTTTTTCCCCTTTCCCCCCCAGTTTTTTTCCCCATTATTTTCCCCATTTTTCCCATTTATTTTTCCCTTTTTTCCCCAGTTTTTCCCATTTATTTTCCCCATTATTTTCCCCATTTTTCCCATTTATTTTTCCCTTTTTTTCCCCCAGTTTTTCCCATTTATTTTCCTTGGTTTTTTCCCGTTCTTCCTCCATTATTTCTCCCCTTTTCCCCATCTATTTTCCCTGTTTTTTCCCCATTTCCCCCCATTTTTTCCCCATTATTTTCCACGATTTTTTTCCCCATTTTTCCCCATTTCTTCTCATTTCTCCCCTATTTTTTTCCCAGTTTTTCCCATTTATTTTTCCCATTTTTCCCAGTTTTTCCCCCACTTCTCTGGTCATTTTTCCCAGTTTTCCCCATTTATTTTTGCTAGTTTCCCCATTTATTCTTCCCAGTTTTCCCTGTTTATTTTTCCCATTTATTTTTCTCAGGTTTTCCCATTTATTTTTCCCAGTTTTCCCAGTTTTTCCCATTTATTTTTCCAGTTTTTTTCCCATTTATTTTTTCTGCTATTTTCCCAGTTTTTTCCCCACTTTTCCGATTATTTTTCCCAATTTTTCCTGTTTCTTTTCCCATTTCTTTTTCCCGTTTTTCCCAGGGAGTGGCTGTGGCTTCTTCCTGCAATCCCAGGTCCGGAATTCCCGGAATTCCCAGAAATTCGGCAACTGGGGAATTGGGGAGAGCTCGGGGGAATTTGGGGGATTTCAGGGGAATTTTTGGGGAATTTTGGGGGAATTTTTGGGGGAATTTGAGAGAATTTTTTGGGGAATTTTGAGGAATTTTTTTGGGAATTTTCTGGGGATTTTGAGGAATTTTTTGGGGAATTTTTTAGAGAATTTCAGGGGAATTCTGAGGGATTTTTTGGTGGGATTTTTGTGCAGCTTGCTGCTGGAATTTTGGCAGTATTTTTGGCAATTTCCAAGGAATTTTTGGGAATTTTGGGAATTCTGCTCCCGGATTTCCCCCAGCTCCACGAGCATGCCACCTGCCCGGGAGTTTTTGAGGGAATTTTTTGATTGATTTGCTGGAATTTTTGCAGAATTTTGCTGGAATTATTTGGGATTTGGGCGGAGTTCTGGGAATTTTCCGGAATTTTGAGAATTCTGATCCCAATTTCCCCCAGCTCCACGAACACGCCGCCTGTCTGGGGGTTTTTGAGGGAATTTTTTGGGTTTTTCACTGGAATTTTGACAGAATTTTGCTGGAATTTTTCGGGATTTGGGCGGAATTTTGGGAATTTCCCGGAATTTTAGGAATTCTGATCCCAGCTTCCCCCAGCTCCACGAGCGCAACCACCTGCCGGGGGATTGGCTGTGGGGATTGCGCCGGAGCCTCCGGGACTGGGACACGGCCAGCGGGAATTCTGCTGGGAACTGGGACCAGTGAGGGACTGGGGATGGGACTGGGATGACTGGATGGACTGGGATGGACTGGGATGGACTGGGATGGGACTGGGATGGGACTGGGGATGGGACTGGGATGGACTGGGATGGAACTGGGGATGGACTGGATGGGACTGGGATGGACTGGGATGGAACTGGGATGGACTGGGATGGGACTGGGATGGGACTGGGATGGACTGGGTTTGGGACTGGGATGGGAGCTGGGATGGACTGGGATGGGACTGGGATGGACTGGGAATGGGGTTGAATCCCATCTGTACTGGTTTATAACTGGTCGAAATTGTTTTTTCCCACTCCCATCCCCATTCCAAACTGGGATTTCCCTGGATTTCCCTCTCCAAATTGGGATTTCGGCCTCGTACCGGTTCATACTGCTCCGTATCAGTTTGTACTGGTTTATACCGGTCCATACCGGTCCATACTGTCCATAGTGGTCTGTACTGGTCCATACTGGTCTGTACCTGGTCCATACTGGTCTGTACTGGTGCGGCAGGCTGCAGCTGGAGCAGGAGCAGCTCTGGTGCAGATGCTGAGCTCCAGCGGGATCCGGCTCTGCCCAGGGCTGCCCCCGGCAGGAAGGTGACGCCGGAACTCCGGGAATTTGGGGAATTTTGGGAATTTCAGGAAAATCGAGGGGATTTCAGGGGATTATTTGGGCACACTGTGGAAATTTTCAGGGATTTTTTTGGAGTTTTCAAGGATTTTTAGGGAACTTTGAGGGATTTTTTGGGGAGTTTTCAGGGATTTTTTTATCGGGGGATTTTCAGGGAATTTTGAGGGATTTTTATCAGGGAATTTTCAGGGATTTTCAGGGAATTCTCAGCAAGTTTGGGGGGAATTTTCGGGGAATTTTGAGGGATGCTTTTTGGGAATTTTAAGGGATTTTTCTTGGGAAAGTTTCGGGGGGTTTTGGCAAATTTCTCTGGGAAATTTCAGGGAATTTGGGGGGGGGAATTTTGGGGATTTTTTGGGGGGATTTTCTGTGAATTTTCAGGGATTTTTGGAGAATTTTGAGGGATTTCTGTTTTGGAATTTTGGGAGATTGTTTTGGGGGGATTTTCAGGGAATTTTTAGGGATGGGGATTTCTTGGAAATTCTTGGGGAATTTCCAGGGATTTTTCAGGGATTTGGGATCGGGAAATCCAGGAATTTTCAGGGGATTTTAGGGATCGGGAATTCCCAGAATTTTGGGGAAATTTCAGGGATTTTTGGAGTTTTGTGAATTCCAGGAATTCCAGGGAATTCGGGGTTGGAATTTCAGGGGAATTTCCGGGGTTTTTGGGCTCAGAAATTCCCGGAATTCCAGGGGGGTTTTGTTGCTCAGCGATCCCATTAATTCCCTTTTCCCCTTTTTCCCAATTTTTCCCCGTTTTTCCTGGTTTTTCCCAGGTTTCTCCACGGGAGCAGCGCGAGCAGAAATCGCGGCTGAGCCGGAGCCTGATCCCGCTACTGCCCCAGCTGCTGGAGAAAGTGCGGAAAAACCCGGAATTCTGGGAATTTCTGGGAATTTCAGCATTTTTTTCCTGGTTTTCCCCTAAACTTTCTGGGTGTTTTTCCCTGAAATTCCTGTGCTTTTTCCCCAGATTCCCTTTTTTTTCCAAAAAAAAATTCCCAAATTTTTTCTCCCAGAGTTCCCAGCTTCCCCCCACAATTCCCATTTTTTCCCCAAAACTTCCAATTTCTCCCCAAAATTCCTGGTTTTCCCCCCGTCTTTCCCCATTTTTTCCCCAAAACTTCCAATTTCTCCCCAAAATTCCTGGTTTTCCCCCCGTCTTTCCCCATTTTTTCCCTGCTTTTCCCTGTTTTTTTTCCTGCTTTTCCCCATTTTTCCCTGGTTTTTTTCCCTGTTTTTCCTCAGGTTTTTTTCCCTGTTTTTTCCCACTGTCATTCCCATGTTTTTCTCTGGTTTTTTTTACCAGTTTTTCCCTGGTTTTTTTTCCCATTTCCCCTCCCCGTTTTTTCCCAGTCTTTTCCCAATTATTTTCTCTTTTTTCCCCATGTTTTTCCCTGTTTTTTTTCCCAGTTTTTCACAGTCTTTTCCTCACATTTTCCCAGCTTTTTCCCCGTTTTTCCCCGTTTTTTTCCCTGGTTTTCCCCCGGTTTTTTCCCCATTTTTTCCCAGTTTTTTTCCCCAGGTTTTTTTCCCATTTTTTTCCTGTTTTTCCCAGTTTTTTCCCGTGTGTTTCCCAGTTCTCGGCAGTGTCGGCGCTGCTGGAGCTGCTGCAGCACCTGGAGCTGGGGACGCTGCGCTCGGCTCGGATGGACAAGGTGAGAGACCAGTATGGACCAGTACGGACCAGTACAGACCAGTACAGACCAGTACAGAACCTCCCAGTTCCCCAAAATCCCAGTCCATCCCAGTCCCATCCCAGTTTCCCCAGTGTCCGTTCCCAGTTCCTGGAGCAGGTTCTGGAGCAGATCCTGCCCGTTTCCCACAGCCATTCCCGGCCGTTCCCGGGGCTTTCCGCCGCCTCCCGCGCCCTGCGCCGCCTCTGGCACCCGGAGCTGGCGCTGGGGCGCCTCGGGGACATCGCCCGGGCACGGCTGGGGGACG
This sequence comes from Progne subis subis, assembly GCA_022316685.1. Classification (NCBI taxonomy): domain Eukaryota; kingdom Metazoa; phylum Chordata; class Aves; order Passeriformes; family Hirundinidae; genus Progne; species Progne subis. The sequence goes on from JAKJHU010002734.1 coordinate 22,128, forward strand.
GCCTGGGCACAGGTGCCACCTCCAGGTGACACACATCCTGCAGGTGAGGGCACTGGGGACATTTGGGGGACAGGTGCCACCTCCAGGTGACAGCAGTTGAGGGCATTTGGGGACATCTGGTGACATTTTTTGACTTTCTGGTGCCATTTGGTGCCATTCTGCTGACATTTGGTGGCATCTGGTGATGTTTGGTTCCATTCTTTGACATTCTGGTGCCATTTGGTGCCATTCTGGTGCCATTCTGGTGCCACTTTTTGACATTATGGTGCCACTTTTTGACATTCTGGTGCCTTTTGGTGCCATTCTGGTGACACTTGGTGACATTTTGGTGACATTTGATGACATTTTGGTGACATTTGGTGCTTGTTGGTGCCATTCTGGTGACATTTTTTTACATTTTGGTGACACTTGGTGACATTCTGGTGCCATTTGGTGCCTGTTGGTGCCATTCTGGTGACTTTTTTTTACAATTTGGTGACATTTGGTGACATTTGGTGTCCCTGTCCCCATTCCAGGCGGGGTCCCCAGACGAGGAGGACGTTCATGGGCTGGCGGCAATGCTGGGGAGACTCTCGGCTCTGTTCAGGTGACACTTGGGAACATTGGGGACATTTGGGGATATTGGGGGCTTTGGGGACATCGGGGGGTTTGGGGACATTTGGGGACATTTGGGAACGAGGGTGGGGGGTGGCCCCAAATGTCCCCACTGTCCCCCCCACTGTCCCCAATGTCCCCCCAATGTCCCCACTGTCCCCCCCATTGTCCCCGTGTCCCCGCAGTGACCATGACCTCACCCCTTGGTCTCTCTTTGTGCCGCTCTCTCGGCTCCTGCGCCGCGCCCTCGACACCGGGGAGGTGCCAGCACAGGGGACAGCGGGGACACACCTGGGGACAGCTGGGGACACACCTGGGACAGCTGGGACACACCGTGGACACACCTGGGGACACACCTGGGACACTTCCAGAACATTCTGGAATGTTTTTGGGGACATTTTGGGTCCATTTTTGGTCATTTCTGGTCATTTGTTTCTGTCTTGGTGACAATTTTCTCAGTTTCAGTGGCATTTTTGGTCATTTTCAAAATTTTATCCGTTTTGGTGACATTTTTTGCCATTTTTGATAGCATTTTGGGCCCATTTTTGGTAATTTTTGTCAGTTTTTTGGCCATTTCTGTCATTTTTGTCCATTTCTGTGACATTTTTGTCCATTTTTGGCCATTTTCGGTAATTTTTGTTAGTTTTTTGTGACATTTTTGTCCATTTTTGTCCATTTCTGTGACACTTTTGGTCATTTTTGTCGGTTTTTTGTGACATTTTTGTCCATTTTTTGTGACGTTTTTGTCCATTTCTGTGACGTTTTTGTCCATTTTTGGTCATTTTTGGTAATTTTTGTTAGTTTTTTTGTGACTTTTTTATCCGTTTTTGTCCATTTCTGTGACACTTTTGGTCATTTTTGTCAGTTTTTGGATGTTTTTGGCTGTTTTTGTCCATTTTTTGTGACATTTTTGTCCATTTTTGTGACATTTTTGTCCATTTCTGTGACATTTTTATCCGTTTTTGTCTGTTTTTTGTGACATTTTTGTCCCCCCAGGTCACCGCCCCGGCCGTCTCCTGCCTCTTCTTCCACCTGTTCTGGGAACTCTCCTGAATTCCCGACTCCAGAGACGCCCCGGTGAGGAATCCCCAAATTCCCCAAAACTCCCCCCGAAAAAATCCCTGAGTTCCCAAATCCCCAAAAATTCCCTCAATCCCACCTCAGGTCCCTCAAATTCTGCCCAAAATCCCCAAATTTCCACCCCAAATCCCAAAATTCCCAATAAATCCCATCTGAAATTCCCCAAATTCCCGATTTTTCCCCAAAATTCCCAGAATTTCACCCTAAATTCCGGATTTTCCAGGCAGATCTGTGGGATTTCCACTCCCAGGCCTCCTCATTCCTGTCCCTGTGCCCCCGAATCCCCCCCCTAAATCCCCAAAATTCCCAAATCCCACCCGAAATTCCTGATTTTTTTCCCTAAAATTCCCAATTTTTCCCAAAATTCCGGATTTTCCAGGCGGATCTGGGGGATCTGCGCTCCCACGCTGCCTCGCTGGTGTCGCTGTGCCAGAGCTGCCTCTTGGAGCCCAAGGCCGAACTCCGGGAAAGGGTCTGGAATGTTCCGGGAAAATTCCTGAAAAATCCCCTCACAATTCCCAACAAATCCTCTCAGGAAATCCCCAACAATTCCTCCTCAGAATTCCCAACACATCCCCTCAAAAATTCCCCCTCACAATTCCCCTTACAATTCCGCTCACAATTCCCATTAAATCCCCTCAAAAAATTCCCAATAATTCCCCTCACAATTTCCAAGAATTTCCCCTCAAAATTCCCAACAATTTCTCCTCGCAATTCCCCCTCACAATTCCCCCTCACAATTCCCAACAGTTCCCATCACAATTCCCCTCAGAATCTCCAACAAATTCCCCTCACAATTCCCAACAAATCCTCTCAGAACTGCCAACAATTCCCCTCAGAATTCCTCCCAAAAAATCCCCTCACAATTCCCCTCAGAATTCCTCCCAAAAAATCCCCTCACAATTTCTCCCAAAATTCCCCTCACAATTCTCATTAATTCCCCCTCACAATTCCCCTCACAATTCCCCCTCACAATTCCCCTCACAATTCCCCCCTCACAATTCCCCCTCACAATTCCCTCTCACAATTCCCTCTCACAATTCCCCTCACAATTCCCCTCACAATTCCCTCTCACAATTCCCCTCACAATTCCCCTCACAATTCCCAGCTCTTCCCCTCACAATTCCCCTCCCAATCCCCACCAATCCCCCTCACAGCTCCCACCACTTCCCTCTCGGAATTCCCATTTTTCCCATTTTTCCCGCTTTTCCGTGGCTTCCTGGTGCTGTGTGACGTGCTGGTGCTGCTGTTGTGTTGTATGGCGGACCCCTTCTGGCACGTGTCACTTGTTCCTGCTCCTCTTCATCTGTGAGACCAAAGTTCTCACCTTCTGGCCAGTTTGTAATTATCTCCAAAATCCCAGGGTGCTTTGGGTTTCCAATGCGGGCGCGCTGAGTGATGAGGGCAATCCATTTGCTCCACGTGGCGTCGGTGGTGTGATGAGTAGAGGGAACCTTTCCTTTAAACATCCACCCCAGCACCGGTAGTCGAGGTGCCAGCAGGAGTTGTGCTTCTGTGCCAATCACCTCTGAGGCGGCTTGAACTCCTTCAGAGACGGCCAAGATTTCCTTCTCTGTTGGAGTGGAGTTGGCTTCAGGACCCTCTGTAGCTTCGATTCCAGAATCCCAGTGGTTAGCCTCGAGTGTCCCCAGGCACCTTCTGCCAAAGGCTCCAGGACAGGCCATTGTTCCCGGCTGCAGAGTAGAGCACTGTGATGTCAGAGAGATGGGAACCTTGGAGCTGCCAGCACAGTGATGTCCCAGAGAGGGGAACGTTGGGGCTGTGCCACTCCTTGCCCAGCCCCAAGAGCACTGGCAGCACCTGGAGGAGACACTAAGGCTGAGCTGGGAGGGAGGCAGCAGGGTCATGGAGTGCAGGCCCCTGCCCTGCACAGACAGGCCAAGAGTTGTAGGCTGGGCATCCCCGGGAGTTGTGCCAGAAGGCTCCTGGAGCTGCAGTCGCCCGGGAGCTGCGAGCATTGCAGTGACGGCAGAGGTCTCGGGAAAGGGCCCGGGCCTGGCTTGGGGCTGAGGCAGTGGCCCAGGGAGCAAATGAACTTGCAGCTTGTGGGCCAGAGCATGGAAGAGCAGGGGCAGTGGTGGCTGGGAGAGCCTGTTGGCAAGGGCCTGCAGCACCAGGACACAAGCAATGAGTTGACGCTTCTTGGAGGCAAGGTGAGCTGGGGTGTGGGGCTGGACTTGTTCCCGGGGAGGGTGGTGGGGCCCTGGGTCAGAGTGGGCAGAAAAGCTGCGTCTGGCCTGGAATGGCTGGAAATGTGCAAGGGCTGGTTGCAGGGGACTTGGTGGCCTGAAGAGGTGTCGTGGTGTGGTGTGGTGTGGTGTGGTGTGGTGTGGTGTGGTGTGGTGTGGTGTGGTGTGGTGTGGTGTGGTGTGGTGTGGTGTGGTGTGGTGTGGTGTGGTGTGGTGTGGTGTGGTGTGGTGTGGCATGGCATGGAGCAGTGTAATGTGGGGATTGCAGTGTGATTGGGTTTGAGAAAGTTGGGAGGGATGGGAATTGAAAGCGGGGATGGGGTGTTGGAGTAGGGGGTGGGAAAGCAAGAGGCAGTTTTGGGTGAGTGCTGGTGCTTGTAGCGATTGTGTAGCTGGGCTGAGGTGGAGAAGCGAGTGTTTGGGAGAGTGAAGGGCGGCTGGTTCTAGCAAAGAAAGGAAGAAAGACAAGGGGGCTTTCTCCACTGGGATGGGAAGAGTCCTTCCACTAGGCTGTCCTCAAGCTGCTTGTGCAGCAGATGTGCCTGAGGAATGGTCATTGCTTGCATTCTCAGGTGCTGTGTGTTAGTGCAGCTGAAAGTCCTGAAGGAGGGAGCAGCTCTGCTGGGGGCAGAGTGGCCTTTTTCCTGGTGGGTTTTGTTGTTGTTGGGTTCTTTTGTTTGTGTTTTTTCTTTTCTGCCCTTTCCCTGTGAGCGCTGGGCAGAGCTCTGTAAGTCTATGTCCCTCTTGCCTGTGGCACAGTGGAGGTGGTGCGGAGGACCTTGCTGGAGCTGTGTGCAGAGGTTTGCACATCAGCACAGGCCAGGGTGCTCAGTGGCTGTCAGTTTGATGACTGGGTGTGGCTCTGGACACTTCCCTTGGAGCATGTCCAAGGCATGGAACCTTGGAGCTGCCATCACGGTGATGTCCCAGAGACGGGAACATCGGGCCTGTGCCACTCCTTGCCCAGCCCCAAGAGCTCTGGCAGCGCCCGGGAACAGGGGATTCCAGGGGCTGGGAGAAGAGGATACCTGGGAAAGGGGGTGCAGGGGTTGTCGGGGTGCAGGATAAGGGGTTTCAGGGGATCCCGGAGCTGGGGAAGGAGATGTGGGGCGTCCCAGAGCCCAGGAATGGGGATTCCAGGGGGTGCCAGGGGGGCTCCCCAAATCCCCTCCAAGGGGGGAGCAGGAGGTGGGTCCGGAGCTGTGGGGAGAGAAAAAGGGTGGCCCGG
>JAKJHU010002735.1:0-27135 GCA_022316685.1 Progne subis subis
AGGTATTTTACCTGCAAGGTTTAAGGTGAAGAAAAAATGCAAGGTTTTGGTGTCCAGCTCATTTTATCAGCAATTTAACTCACTTCTGTTCCTGATAGATTGTTCTCTGGAGAAAGAAAAAAAAAAAAGGACATGTGAGCCTTTAGCCACACACATGCAAGAATCTCATGCTAACTTGATGTTTAATGCTTCCTTTTCCCATGTAAGTCACTTGGAGTCGCCTTCCCAGCTTCCTCTTCCCAGATTACCATCACGGATCAATGTTTCTGTCCCCCTGAACCATGCCAGGTCTCAGGGGTGTGATGTACCATGCTCCTGATATCTGTTGCCTTTACCATCACAATCCAAACATTGAACCCACAGGATGCTTCTCTGAAGCATGCCAAAAGATATTAGAAGTACAGCTTCAGAGATTTCTCCTTTAAAAATGTAGCTGCTGAGCAGAGTCTGTATTTTCTCATATGGCCAGAATAGATTCTTTATCCAGACTTGACTATCGGATTTTTTGGGGTTGTGTATCTTTCAAAGCCTTCAATAATCTAACCTTGAAGGAGGAGCAGAATTGCATTCCTGTGCATTTACTTCTCAGCTCCTATTGAACCAGGTGCACATGTAATTTAACTTCTGTAATGATGCTGCAACCCTTCAGTCAGCATAAACCACTATCCAAGGGATTATGTGCCTATCTCCTAGTTCACAGTCACTGCCTTTTGTCTTCCCAGCCCCTCTTTTGCTCCCTCCCCATTTGATCCAGCACTTACATTCGAATGGCCGCAATCTGAATCAGAGAACTTTTTTTTTCTCCGTTTTTTCACTCATCCAGTTCAACATACAGCTGGTCAGCTCCTCCACCCAAGTGAAGAAGCAGCTAGAACTGGGCAGCTGGGTGAGGAAAAAGGGCACAGCTTCACCTTTTGGTGACCATGTACTTGCTGATTGTACCCCCCAGGAGAAACTGTTCCTACCTATATTCTGCACAGGGCTTTTTATTTCTCAGACTGAAGCTGTGCTCTCTACTTCTTATTCTCTCTCTTCTTTCCAGCTCTCCGTTTTCACCATTCTCTCCCAGTCTCTTCCTGCCCCTCACCCAATCCTTTTTGCAAATCCAGCTTCTTTTTCTAAAGATGCTGTATTCTTTAAAATGTGCAGCATTTCAAGTTGAGCAGCACGTAAATGTCCAATTTTAACTCCTGATTATAAATCAGGTGTCAATATAGTTTAATGACTCTTGGTAAGGGTGACTCAAACAGCTGTAGCTGGAGCATAGGAAATCTGAGAAAAAGTGACGTGCAGAGATCCTGTTCAGTCCAGTGAGAGCAGGAGGAGTAGGGGAAACTAAAGCAGCCTTCCATCACCTGGAGGGAGATTACTGGAAAGAAACAGAGTTTGTTATACAACAACTCACTTTGGAAACCTTGCAGACTAACCCTCTTTCAAGCTTCTTTTTGCAGAGAGAGCAGTGCACTCCTCGCTCCCTCCGTGCGCTCTGCTCGCCGCCTGGCTTCCCTGAAGAGCCCTCTTCGGTTTCACTTGTTCCAGGAAGCAAAGAGGCTAGTGCAGCAACCTTCCTGCTACTTCCAGTGCTGGAGGAGCTGCAGGCCATCTGCCGTGTGATTTCCATGTCTGCAGCAGCAAGAGCACAGGCTCTGACAGCTAGGTGCTCTGTTTCCACGGCAGAGCTGTAAAGGAGTTATTTTGCTCAATGAAGACAGATACATTTTAGTATCCAGGACTTGTTGGGTTTCAACATTTTTCAACATTTTTCATTTTTCTAACTGACTCCATCCTAATTGCTTGCAATCCACTCTCCTGAACTCTACAGGTCCTGTTCATGGTTACTGACAAAGGAAATACTTCCTCCCTTTATCCCTAACCCTTGACTATGCAACTACCAAAGCTGATGAAGTTCTACTTCCCATGTTCATTTGCAATTTGCTTTGCTTTCAGCTTCATTTAATCTCAATGTCTGATTTACTCCTGGACCATTTCCACTGGAAATGCTGAAACCAGCAAAGATGATCTACATGAAGTGTGACAGAGAACTAGCTCTCACAAGAAAGTACACCTGTGAACCTTATGAGGTTTGGCTGTTGGAAACCTTGAATTCTCAGGTACAAGGCGCCCCAATATGTGTAGAGTTCTGATAAGCAGCACTTTAACTCTGCTGTTTTCCTTCAGACTCAAGATGTTCAGCAAATGTCAATAAACCTCAGTGTTTTTTTAAGAGGAAAAGGAGAGCTCTTTGAAATTTCTTGTTATGCTTAAACATAGAATGTCTGCACATAAACTAGAAGACTTCCATATAGATCTTGTACAGAAGAAAAAGGGAGGGAAGCCCATAGGAGTGTATTAAAATTTAGGCTTTTTAATATTTCAGTCCATACACAATTTAAATTCTGCCATTGGTCAGTGCTTCTGTTCCCTGCAGAAGACCAGATCTGCACCCACCTTACTGTTTTAAACATACCTACAGAAGATGGAAGATAAATAATTAATTTTTTCATTGTTACTTTCTTGTAATGCAACTTCCATGATCTCTCCCTGAGCTGTGCAATAACAAAGACAGCTTTGGACCATGCAACTTATGATCTCACTGTGGGAGCCATATCCTTTGATATAACTCAAAACATCTTGAAATCCTAGCTACAAATTTAACGTTAAGGCTCTGTTGTACTCTGTTTGCAAACTTACCTGATGAAAGGGAGTCATCTTGCAGTGGTAAAGGAGAACCACCATACCCACTGCAGTCTAATTACTCACCTGTGTGCAAAATATGGCTTTGTATTTTGCACTCCCTGGCCCCTAAACTTCTCAACTGAATTAACATTTTGTTCTTAACAAGATGGACATTAAAACTGATGCTCCAGGTCAAGGCAAAAGACTGTGCCTCCAGCCCCGGCATTAGAAAAACTTGATTATGGGAGTATTTTATCTTCTTCACTGAGTGAAAGAAATGGATAATTAAGTAGTTCCATTGTTTCTATGGAAATAAATGTCTATTTTAAGGTTTCGTAGGACTTACCATATTTTAAATAACAATCTGAAAAGAAGGTAATATTTTTCACAAAAGTAAAACTTATGGATAAATATCAATCTCTTTGTCTTCCTCACTAGCCTGAAATGCTCCTTTCTCAACTCATAGTTCCATGAGCTGCTGGCACTGTCCTACCTGATGCCATTTCTCACCTGATAATTTGGCCTCATGAGAATATTATGAGGCACTGCAAAAACATGGATTGAAAACAAAAACCCTTTGAGCAGAAGAGATGTTACTTCAAATGCAGAATATAACTGGGAGCAACATGATCACAAATTCTCTCCAGTTTAAGAGAGAAGGATGTTGTAAAGGACTGTGTTGAAGGCCTTACTGAAGTCCTCATAAACGACATCTGCAGCCCTTCCCTTGTCCACTGATGCCATCTTCCCCCCACATAGAAATCCTTTAGACTGGTCATGCAGGACTTGCCATGCTGGCTGTTTCAGCATTGACCCTGACAGGTACCTCCATTCTGGGACACATCATCAGTCCTTGTAGAGACCAGTAGGCCAGTTGGTAATGTGGACACTCCCCCTCGGAAAGAAAGCAACCCGCAGCTTTCCAGTATCTGCCAGTTCCCCTAAAGGAGAAACCTTGGGAGACTGCTCTCCGCTCAGGGTGAGCAAACGTGTTCCCCCCATGAGGCTGTGTGGTTGATATGCCAATCGGTTATACCTCATTGGTTCTTTCCCTGCTTCCTCCTTTTTACCCCACCTGATTGGTCTGTTTTTTGATCCTTCCCCTGATTGGTTCATGTCTCCTCTTTATCCCATCTGATTGGTCCATATTTGATCTTTCCCCTGATTGGTTCATTTCTCAATCCTCCACCTGATTGGCCAAGTTGTGTAACCCTGCTCCCTGGCTTACCTATATAAGTCCCTGCCGGGAGCTGATCCCTTCCTCTTTGCCCAGGACCCCTTCGAGGAAGCCGCAGAATAAAGGCTCTGAGGATCCCCCAGATGAAGATCCCTTCTCTCCTTTCTCCTTTTCATAACTGATCTGAAGTCACTAGGCTGAGCTGAAATCACTGAGTGTTGCAGACGTGCCTGTGAGACCAGGTGTGTCCTTTTCAGGACGCTTCTCCGGGGACGTCGCAGCGCTGACGACCACTGCCTGCTGCGACAATTTCTCTGCAATGCTGTCTGTGTTGACTGTGCCTGGGACACAGCTGACATCAAACCAAGTTGACTATCCAGCCCAAGCAGTGGCGTGTGAGCTGTACTTTGATATTTATGAGCAGCTTGAAAAGGGAAATGTTTCCTTACGCCTGATTGGCTATGGATGTATGCATCATGCAAATTGCCAGATAACCGCATGGTGATGTATGACTTCAGATGGAAATTCTCAGTTTTATTCTTTGAGTATTTAAAAAGAGTGCAAAGAACCATTGAAACCCTAGAAGAGCTCAGCCAAATAGTAAAACAAAACTGTGCACAGCTTGGGGGATTCAGACATTTGTTCTGTGGTTCAGCTCAACACCTGCACACAGGTGGCTGCTGTTTGGAGGTGCAAGCTTGAACATCGTGAAGGACCAGAGATGCAGGGCTCAGAAAGAGCCTCAGAGAGAAGTTATAAGGAACTTGTTTCTCTTTCTTAACACATGATTGGAGTAGTCTGCAAGACTAAAATGGTTGGAGCTAGTTCTAATGGAACTTCTTCCTCCAAATTAAAAAAAAAAAAAATTAAAAAAAAAAAATCACCACACATCAAATTACCTCAATTGGACAATACAATAAAATATTTGTGAATTTTCCCTTGAATTCTGTGCATATGCTTTAGAGTTTATGATGAAGTATGGCAGCTGGAGAGGTTTTCAGTAATCAGAACTGTTTGTAAATCATTAGGCATGAAACTACTTCACTGACAGTAAATAGTGAAGATTAATATAAGACTGTGCAGACTGTAGTGTTGGGTTCATTGCTCTTCCAGTTACATTGAAAGGATTTTTGAATAGTTGGAAGTTAAGTGGAGTTTTCAAAAGATACAGTAGTTAGCAAATATAGTCCTATATCTGCTTACACTTGACATAAAATCTCATGAACAGTCATTTTTATGGGGAAACTTTTACCACACTTCAGATGTAAACATTATTTTTTTCACAGTGGCATAATATTTATATCTGCATATATAAATACATCCATATGTTATATTGATTTTTTTTTTTATACAAGAATTTATGCTTACTTTCATCACAAACCAGGAAATTTTCTAAATATACTATTTTCTTCATTCAGGAAACAATTTCCCATGTTTTTTCCATAGGACCTTCTAATTTATTTAAGACACCTGCATGATTGAGATATTGTACCTTATCCCCTCCTCCTACAAGCTAGAAGGTTCACACTTCAGAAATTATCATATATATAATTATTCTTCTCGATTAACATGCTACAGCATCACAATTGCAACAATGATTATTTCATGAGTTTCACTGGTAACATCCATCTCACTTCTTTACTAATTCTCAAATTCCCTACATTCTTTGTAAAAGTTAAAAAAAAAAAAAAAGTTAAATCAAGGAAATTAAGGAAATTAAGATCTCACAGAAGCGACAGTTTCCATAGAATGGGTGACAATGCTTACATGCCTTTTGTTAGTTTTTCTAGAACTGCAGTGCTAAGACCTCTGAAGGGCCACAGACGGACAAGCGCTGCAATCCTGGCACCTGGCTGTCTGAAAGAGCTGCACCCAGTCACCCCTTCCAGGCATTTCTGTCAGAGGCAAAGCAGCTCACCCTCATCCTGCAGCTGAATGCGCTGCTCCAAGGAGCTCCCTCCTGCCCTGGCTTGGCTGGGACTGTGCCAGCCTCAGCAGCTGGGAGCAGCACTGCTCTCATCTGAAGCCAAGGTCACTCTCAGCTGCATCATGAAATGACCAGAGAAGCCATGTAGCTGTCTTCCAGCTTGATTTGCAGCTCTGATTTTAAAATCAGGGAGGGTGATTTTACACTGCAGTGTGCTCCTGTCAGAAATACTTGCTCACACAGCTAGGATGATTCAGAGAAGTAAAAGACTATGCACCTTTTTCCTCTCTCACAGCAAAGTGCCTTACACCTGTGTAGGAGGTGTGTATCCCCAAGTGATGCCAGCTGGTTCCTGCAAGGGAATCTTATCCTGCATCTCCTGAAGGAGCCCTGCCTGACAGGAGATCACAAAGATGCAAATAGCATTTAGTACAGGCAGACCCCATGAAAGTGCAGCTGTTTAGCTGATTACCTGTCCCTGAGGACAGCTACCAGGACCAGTCCCCTTTCCTTGCCACAGCAGTTCTTAAGATGCATCTGTCCTCCACGACTGCAAGAGCCAGATGTATGCCATGAGCCTGGGCTGGGGTGGGAACTCAGCCACATCTAAGGTGTTTCTCCTCTCCTTCACCCCTCCAGGTGCACTCAGAGTAGCAACAACAGCTTGGGAAGCCTTAATTTGAAGGGCTGCAGGACGGAATTGGCATGGAAAAGTACAAATGAGGCAGAGCTATCCCGGTTTGACAGAGAAGGTGAGCCTAGACCTGCAGAGTCTGGGGAAATGAAGGGAAAACACACGCATTTAGCATGTGGAAGGAGCTGTGGGATGCGGAAATGGGAGGTGTCTGGCCTGTGGAATTAAATGAAAAGAGATGGGGTTTTATGCTACAAAGGAAAGGATTAGATCAGTGTGGAAAAGAACCACTCTGCTGAATTGTTCAGACTGCCTCATTCCAGGAATGTTTTTTCTAAACTTGCCAGGAAACGTCCCTTGAAGTATTTTTAAAACTTCATGTTTTCCTGGTGATGAGCCTGCAGTCACGGAGTTAAGCTATGTTAAACTTCTATGTTTCAAGCCAGCTCAGTGGTTTTTTGCCTCAGAAATGTCAGAAGTGCTGGTCTTTCACTGACACCTGTGGATATAAGGCAGAATTGCACACAGGCTTTTATACTCAAAGTCAGGAATTTCGGCTCCCAAACTTTCTGGAAAAAGAGTATCTTCCCTCAGTCTTTTGCCTGAGGAGTCAATAAAGATGTTCATGATACTGCTGCAGTGATACACATGCTAACTTGTGAGATCGAGGTTTCTCAGTCTTTCTCTTTTTCCTGGGGGAGAATTATCCATGCAAAGTGATCCAGGGATTTTGCCACCTTCTGCAAAAGCTAACCATGTGTTAGCTGTGCATCTAACCATGTGTTTACAGGGTCAAGAGCAGGGCAGAGCAGAATGCCTTGTACTTGAAACAGACAAGCATGAAGCACTGCTGCCCATACAGAAGCTGGTTTTTTGTCTGCTGATGGTTTTGCCCCATGAGGAGAGCAGTGGGATGGGAAGAGGGGACAGTGCCTGTTCCACACTCTACATTACTAGGCCAGTTAAAAGTGCTGCTGAAATAGCAATAATACTGTTAATGCCCTATCCTAGGCCTCCTTAGGGTTGACACAGCCTCAGGTTTAGCATGGACCGAAGCAAAAATTAATCATGTACCTTTACGTGCAGGGTAAATTTTAAATGTTTGTTTTGCTGGTAATTACAGGTGTGGAAATCCTTAGGGTGACATACAGGATTTCTAAGAAAGCTACTGGCTTGTTGAAGGCAAGCTGCTGCTTGTGTGAAAACTTCTTACACATGAAGCTAGGATAAATTGACCACAAATTAGGATTATTTCAATATCTATGATGCATATTTTTGATAAGGCCAGTCCCATGTGCTTAGAGAATATGGTAGGAATTAGTTCCCAGGCAAAATAATAGAATCATTAATGAAGAGAGAAGGGCAAGGCAAGGACCATCTCTCCTCATCCTGACACTCCCACCAGTGAGGCCAGTGCCTCACGAATAAGTGACTGGGGGCGTTCATCACCAATGCAACCTATCACCACTTGCAGTTTGCTGTGATACACACCACATGCTCATTGGAAAACATTTCTTATTTCCTCACCTTTGTCCTCTGTGATTGTCTTGGCTATCTTGATAAATCAACAGCTCCTGCAAGATCATTTTGTCCCTGTCACAGAGCGGTCCACTAGAATCAGCTCCAGCTGAAGCCAAACCTAGAAGCGTGTGGCAATCATGTGACAATCACTTGTGGCCATATGGATTTCCCAATTGCAGAAGTACCCTCTTCCCAAACCTTCTTGCACAGACCTATGTGCTTTGCAGGAGCTTTGATTTGCAAAGCGCTTATTGCAAAAGAGTTTTGAAAGAAATGTGGTATATAGTGGGGCTTCTGCTACATGCTGAAAGCCCCAACTTTTCAAAATCATTTTCTCTGTGACACCTGTGGTGTTTTGGAAAAAAGCAGTGTCAGATTTACAGCATTACAGGGTGTAAGATGTAAAGAAAGTCACAGTTTTTTTGCATTGCTGTAGGATCTTCTTGAGATCAATAAATTTGAAACAAAAAGGTTTGGTTAATGCTGGGGCCTTGCTACCATACCAGCAGAGAAACGTGCACTCTCATGGCTTTCAAGAAACGAGGGTCTGTGAGCAGCCCTCTGGCAAGGAAAGCTTGAGAGAGAGAGAGAAACTCTTGGTGACAGAACACTCTGTTTGCAATAGACCTTGTGGTGGTTTTATGGTATGTTTTAGATCTTTTTAAAGACCTTGAAATAGATATGGACCTCTCTCTCAGGAACTCTTCCTCTTTGGCAGCATTGGCACCCTTCTCTGTGTGCTGTTCCAGTGTCATATCAGCAACTCCCACTGAATGGCAGTATCAGGCTGTGCATGTAATTCTGGCACCACTAAAATGTCAGGTATTAAATTAAGTGTGCGCAGTAACACCATTTAAATGTTGCACTGCTCTGAGCTAATCTGGACCCCTCCCCAGTACTTTATAAATACATGTTGTATTTGCAGTTCCGTGGTTAGATTGAAGTAAGTTATTACCATAATGATAGCACACACCCTGAATATTCAATATGATAGAAACAACAGATGTATGCCATGAGCTTGGAGAAGGCACAGTTATATCAGAAAGTGACAGCTTTCTCCTTGATAAAGGCTATTTCTTGTGGCATTACAAGTATTTTCTATGGTGACCAGAATTAATTTCTTCATATCTGTGGTTTATATATAACATCTTTGTACAATAGTGGTGTGGTCCTAGTGCACACTTCATACATTTCTTGGCAGAGGGTTCTCTTCCAGAGTGAGGAGAATAATCCATATTTAGAAAGGCAGCAAATGCAGTAATAATATTCCTTGATTAAGGTTTCAAATGGATGTCAAAACACATGGGAGTCTGTGGTTTATAGCTTAAAAAAAAAGGGCATCCTCAGTCCTTTTTGTGATCTTTATGCACACAGAGCTGATGAAAGCAATACTTTACTTGTGCTTTTGTGGTCATTTGTGCTCAATGCAGAAAAATATCTCTGTCTTTCCAGCCCTTCTTTACTGGAATCAAAATGAGGAGAGAGAGTCTATCATCTGTGATTATCAAGGAGCCATTGGAATGGCTTGGTTAAAAGTGATCTTAAGGGTAATCTGTTTCCAATACCCTGCCATAGGTAAGGGCACTTTCCAACAAACCAGGTGGCAGAAAGCCCTGTCTAGCTTGGCATGGTTATGCTAAAGAATTTCTCTGCAGTACCCCACTGTTATCACTAGTGCCCTCTCGGAGTGTTCAAATTTCTCATTTAGCTCAAATGATTCTCTGAGATGGGGTAGCTTATCAGTGAGATACCTCTGCTCAGACTGCTACCAAAACACCAAAAATCAAACACCACTTCATCGCACCAAATACTTTTTCCTCTTTAACGCTCCATTGTCCTCTGTAAAACACATTGCTAGCTAAAGGCACCAGCAATAATGTGGCCAGCAGGACCAGGGCAGGGATTGTCCCCCGATGCTGAGTGTACTCTGTTTCTGCCCACTCAGAGACACCAGTTGTTTCTCTGCACCCAGGGACGGCAGTTGTTGGGGGGCTGCTTTTCCGGAGTTTAAATTCCCTGCATTCAGGTGGTTTTAGAGTCCTGACCCTCTGCAAAGCTCTGAGCCAAACGCAGGAAAAGACAGAGTCTTCAAGGTTGCATGCTTCGTGTTTATTAGTTCTTATCTCACAATTTTCTCAGTGTCCAGAAGATGTTTGCCGCGGCTCGGACATCTGGTGACTCCCCCCGTCCCAGGGCTGTCCTTATCTTTTATACTAATTGCTACGTATTCGATATTTACTATTTATTACCAATGTCTATCACTATTACTAAACAGGTCATCTTTACTTTGATCCAATCCTCACTAACTACTTTGTGCCAACGTCACAGCAGAAATGGAGTGAGGGAAGAAGAAAGAGGAAGAAGGAGACAATGCCCCAAATTCTCCGTCTTGTCTCCATTCACTTCAATACAAGAAATCCAAAACCACTGTTTTTCTCACCCTGTGATATACTAAACTACAATCTTTCACACTCTTGTGGCCTGCAATGCTTCCTGCAGTGCAAGAAGCCTCTCCCATGGACTGAAATCAAATCCAGTGTCTCTCTGAGCTCTGGGCTGTGGTCCCAGACCCCCCTGCCCAGGTCTCTGACCCTCCAGGGCAACCAAAGGAATGCCCTGGACTCCAACATACTCAGCACTGGTGAGGCCACACCTTGAACCTTGTGCTCAGTTACGGGCCTCTCACTCCAAGCAAAACATTGGAACAAGATCAGAGAAGGGCAATGGAGCTGGGGAAGGGTCTGGAACACCAGTGCTATGAGGAGCAGCTGAGTGTGTTCTGCCTGAAGAAGAGGAGGGCTCAGGGGACCTTACCACTCTTTACAATTGCCTGGAAGGAGGTTGTATGATGCAGGGGTTGGTGTCTTCTCCCAGGTAACAAGTGACAGGACTAGGAAAAAATGACCTTGATCTGTGCCAGGGAAGGTTTAGATGGGATATTAGGAAAAATTTCTACACAGAATGTGCTGTCAAGCATTGGAACAGGGTGTCTGGGAAGTGGTTGGGTCACTATGCCCAGAGTGATTCAAAAGTCGTGTAGATGTGGCGCCTAGGGAAATGATTCAGTGGTGGACCTGGCAGTGCTGGCTTTATGGTTGGACTTGCTGATCTTTCCAACATAAATTATTCTATGATTCTAGAGGGATACACTTCTTGTAACAGAACCACCCCATTCAGCATCTCCAAAGCCTTTACTTGGACTTAAAGTAATAAAACAATATAAAATTAATTTTGCATCTGACAAGTTCTGAAGAAGAAAAAACGGAACCTTAAGCTTAGCTTGTATGGGATCACACTGAAACTGCAGCTCTGGAGATTCTCAAATAAGCAGTGCTGCCATTTTACAAGTAGCTAGCTTGCATTTTAGAGGTGGTTGCTGCTGAGGTGATGGCTACCAGCAGCACGTAGGCCCATGGAAAATAATACTTCATATTGAAATAGATCTAATAATTGACCCCTTTAAGCCACTTTTGGATGTCTCTTTGTTAGTATGGCTACACAAATGGCTACCTCAATTTAATTTTTGAATTGTAACTGTAAACTGAATAATTGCTAGAAGCATATAACACATAACACATAGAAGTATCACTGATGTGTGGTTCGTACACATGAAGAAAATATAGAGATGCAGATATTTCTGCTGCTACTAAATTAAGTAACAACACGTGTTCTTAGAACTATTAAAGTTCTTTTGCAAAATGTAATGCTTATGCTTTAGGGTTTTGTTTGTTTGTTTTTGGTGCTCTTAGTTAAGGAAAGCAATTTTAATGCTGGTTGCTCAATGAAGTCTGCATAGAAAATGAACTGAGTAGTTTAACAGAAAGCTGATTTTTCACCATATCCAGGACTTGACTGATGATTAGGAAAACAAAGAAAAAGCACCATAATATGCCCCAATTACTTCAGTTCATAAAGGGCTGTCATAGATGCATAGTTACACATGCATCACTATTCATATTTCATACAGCTAGACCATAATTACCGTTTTCTGCCCTAAGTGTCTTTGTGTGCAACTCACTGAAACCTCAGGTTCTAGTTGTCCAGAGGAAATGATAAGGGGATGTTTTTTCCCCTGAGTATCACTGTGGAGAAGACCCTAGTTCCATTACAGGGTTGAGTGGCACAGCTTAAGATCAAATGCTGTCTGCACTTTGTTGGAACCCTGGTCACTGAGAATTTTAGGCTTTCTGTGCTGACAGGCACTGACTCCCAAGAAAACACTGCATTGGACCTGAGGCCGTGGAAGAGGCTTCCAAAATTGAACAATAGAACTGGGATGATGGGTGTGTAGTTTGAATAGAAGTGTGTAAGGTCACATGGTGGAAAACTTAAGAGTATAAGGTTTTAAAATATAATAATATATATAAAGCAAGATGGAGGTTTTAGGGCTTAGGCCAGTCCTTCTTTTTCACCTTCTTCTTGGTGGGTCTGGGTGGTATTTTGTAATTGGACAGAAAAGTCTGCATTACGGGCCACAGGTGGTTGATTATTGGGTTAAAAGTAAAAATAATTTAGGTGTCATTTCTTAATTGGACAGTTTATCCTTAAAAGGCCTTGTAGAGAGAGAGATAGGAGCCATTTTTTATCAGCTTGAAGTGCTGCAGCACTCACAGCTTGTGAGATTGTAACATAGATATGAATTAATAAACATCTGAGTCCAAACACAAAATATAGTCTGGTGCATTTAATCCTGACTCTTGCAGAAGAGAAGATAAAAAAGCAACTACACTTCTTGTCATGGCAACTTCATATATCAAAGGCAGTGGAGGCCTTGGAAATGAAGACCAATAGGGATAACCAGAGACAGTGGCATATGGGCCTGAGAGGGAGAGTTCCTTGATTTCTGCAGAGTGAAAAACCACAGCTTACAGCAGCATCTCTGACGATGGGGACTGCAACAGGGTCATGAAGGAGAGGGTTTGTAATGGGGAGCTTGAAAGGGGAAAAGACAGAGGTAGGTGAGCAGGAAAGGCGTATTATGGCAAACATAACTGTTTCAGTAACGTGCATGTGAGTCTCTGAAGCTGAAAAAAGGGGGAAGAAGGAGAAACAAAGCCAGAGAGCATGAAGACAGCGGAGGTCTCTGCCCTCAGCCCCAGGCAGAGCTCTGACCACAATGAAAGCAAGAACCAAGCTTGGGCCCATGGTTGTTACAGCTTGAAGATGGTGTTTTTCTTCCTTGAAATCTAGTCTAATGCAGTCATCAAGACATCACTACTTTTTAAAATAAAATTCCTCCCGCACTTAAAAAAAACACCAAAAACAAACAGTTCTGCTTGTTGTCTTACCCATGACCACCATCTGTGCTGACCAAAAAGCTGACAGCAAAGATACCGAGCCCTGCCCTCTCCAGAAGTTGCTGATATGCCTCTGCACACAGTGTTTGGGCTCATCCTGATGGGATATCACACCAAAGCACAAGCGGTGCTCATTCAGTCAGAGGAAACTACAGAAGATGCCTTGGGAATCAAGCTGGAAATGGGAAAATTGGAAGATGTTGGGAGCCACAGGAGACTCCGGATTGGAGAACACCAGGGACAAATCCCTGCTGAACACCAGGTGATACGATCTTACATGAGGCCAGCGTGTAATGAGCCTCTGCGAGGGTGTATCAAGTTCTGAGGGTGTCCAGCACTTCTCAGAATGGCTTAGAATAATTGCTAGGCAGCTGATCAGGTGTGCTTTGAAAATGAAAATGTTTCAATAAATGAGAAAATAACAAATGATACAAAAACAAAACAGAACCATGCTCAGGCACAGGAATGCCCTCACCCCAAAAAGCCCTGAGCACCTCTGTGCTCCTCCTTAAGCACTTAATGTTTTGGGAGGGTTATTTGGCCAGCCACAGGTTTTGAGAGACATCCCAAAAGTCCAGCCAGAGCCCCTGTGCTGGCACTGGGCCAGCCATGGTGAAGGAAACACAGAATTTTCTGGTGCTTTTCCTTGAAAGTCAGGGACGAAACCCAAACCCAAACCCATTTTCCTTATTTGGAAACTTTCGTTTGGGTGTGGAAATGCGCTTCAACAACCAGCCACGGGTTTCTCCAGACATGTCCACCAGTGGATGTGGGTATTTCACAGCCTCATCGGGCAACGTGCCCCTGTGTTGGCCAAAGTGCTGCAATAAGGGCCAATCAGAGGAAAAGAAGAAATTTCAACTGCTACAGATCTTAGGATACAGACCAGCCTCAAGTGCAAACTGAAGTCAAGTTCTAACTGGACCTGTAACTTCATGGGGTTTTGGGATCAGAATTTAGAATTTGGCCTAATTCTTGTTCTGATTTTTCTCAAGATCTCTTCACGGCTTAAAAAACCCACATTAACACGTCATGAGCATGTCTGTTTGTTACATAAGTGGGCGCTTATACCATGAAACATGAGCAGATGGTGATGCTGGAAAACAAACATTCTTGAAAGGTTATAGAATCATAGAATCCCAGGAGCAGGTCAGGTCAGAACAGACCACAGTGATCATCTGGTCCAAGCTCCCTGCTCAAGAAGGGCCTCCCAAGCTGCATGACACATGATTGTGTCCAGACAGTTTTGGAGTATCCTCAGTGGTGGAGGCTTCACAGCCTCTCTGAGCAATCAGTTCCAGCATTTGGCCACTTGCACAATAAAGTTATTTCTCACATCCAGGTGGAACTTTCTGTTTATCAGTTTCTGCCTCTTGTCACCTCAGGCCCATCACCACTCAGAAGAGCCAGGATTCATCCTCTTGCCTCCCACACTTCAGATACTTACTGACCTTGATGATATCCCCTCTCAAACATCTCTTGTTGAGGCTGAACAGGCCCAGTTCCCTCAGCTTTTTCTTCTAAGACAGATGCTTCCATTCTTCAATCCTCTTTGTAGTCCTTCACTGGACCTGCTCCACACCTCTCTTGTCATGAGGAGCCCAGAGCTGGACACAGCACTCCAGATGTGGCCTCAGCAGGGCAGAAGAGGGGAGAAGGATCACCTCCCTCCACCTGCTGGCAATGCTCTTCCTAATGGCTCCCAGATCACCTCTGCATTCTCGGCCACAAGTGCGCTCTGTGGTTACCTACAACGCTGTCCGTGCTGCTCTGTTCTGTGGTGGGGACCATCACCACTCGTCTGTGCCGTAAAAATAAAGCTCAGGTAAAAGAAAGTGCTGCAGAGGATATGAGATGAAATAACTCCCGTTTTTGAAAAGCCTGTCGTTGCCAAATTTTGTCTCTCATAAGGCGTAGATGTAAGTAGTTATTTTCGTTCCAAGAAATTATTTCCTTGGCGGAGAAGAATATGACTAATTATTGGGGTCGTGAGGGTGGGAAGGCCCTGATGTAAGTGCAACAGGGGCACGTGGCCATTCCTCATGCCTCCCAGGAGTGTGCAGGCACGGGAAGCCAGCCCAGCTCCATCCTGATTCTCGGTGCTCTCACCCACTTGCATGGTCAGCAGATGGTACAGAAAATGCAAACAGAAGGGCTTGGATCAGAGCTGTCCCAGAAGCATTTTAGTCAGCTCTTTTATCTCCTTTTGAAAAGGATGGCCACTGGTAATGCTGCTGGGTAATTCTTAAATGTTTTTATTATTTCAGGAAATTACAGTGGAAATATCTAAAAAAGAAGGAGAAATCTGATCACCCTGGCATTTATAACACAGGCAGTAGTGTGAACAGCTGACGCAGAGATGCCTCATCTGTCCTAAGTTAAACAGGGAAGAGGCCTGTGTTCATAACCCAATGTTAAAATTAATAGGATTTCTTTTGAGAGGAGTGCTGAGCCATTGATGGCTCCAAATGCAAGGCAAGTTTGAGGATTTCTTATATCTGTAGTATTTTCTTATGTGCCTAGTAACACAGCTACCTATTTATGAATCCCTTGTTTAGGATCTGGCACCTTACTTGGTATACAGGAAGTATAAGAAAGGCACATAAGATTTTTATAAGCCTTTCCCCAAAAATCTTATAAATCAAGTGCCCAGGATTTTTTTTCTCTCCTAATGTGAGGCAAACAAAAGGAGGACTAGCTCAGCACAAGCTGTGTAGAAAAAGCACAAGCTGTTCTGCAAACCCCATACCATGGAAGACTCCTGGTTTTGCATTTGTAACCGCAATTCCTCGGCCTGGCAGTCTCACAGGGTGGTCCTGTCCCTAGAGAAACTCTGTTTCCTGGGTTTGTCTGAGCTAGAAGCAGCAAAAATGTCTGTGGTTTGTGCTCTGCTTCTTTTGCTGCTCCTGAAGTGGGACCAGAATAGGAATCGTGGTTATTGAAGAAAACAGCTGATGCTTGAAGTCAATCTTCCTGATGGTCAGCTGTAATCAGGAGTTGGCTTGAGGATGATGGTTTAGGTGAAGGAAAATGTGTTTCCTCTCACCTCAGTAAGCACTCTGCAAGAGGCCAGGAGCGGCATATGACATCTGAATTTGCCTTTCCTGGGATGTGAACCAAGGAAATAAGTACTTCTCTAAGGGACAAAAAAGCCTAAAAGGGCATCTAGTGGTGGGGATCTAGCTGCTGTTTCCAGGTACCTAATGAGAGTTAAAGAGGATATGGAGACACAGCCTTTTCCACAATACAAGGATTAAAGGACACAATTTGCACCAAGGGAAATTCTGATCATGTACCAGGAAAGGGTTCCTCATTTTGAAAGTCTTTACACTGGAAGAGGCTGTTAAGGAATGCTTTGGGGTCTTTGTCCTTGGAGATACACAAAACCTTTTTGGGTGAGGCCCTGAAAAATCTCATGCAATTTTAGTATCAATTCTGTTTCAAGCAGGGATTTGGATTAGAAACCTCCAGATTTTCCTTCCAATCCATGAAATTAATGAATATATTGATGAGGTAAGTTGATAAGCTATGACTAATCATCCTATGAGATTTTTAGACTCCCAGAGACTATCTAACTATTCAATGTTAAAAAGAAATCAGCCAGTTAATACGGATCATGGGAAAGCATGTTTGATTAGACTACTCTCAGGCAAAGACTTAACAGAGAAGCATGTTTTGTCTCCAGCACGCTCTCCCCTTATGCATTACTGTCAATGCATCATGTCAAACTCCTGTAAATAAAGCAGTATGTGTATTTGCGAGGTGATGACAATGTGGATGTGTTTTATGGAGCACAATGTAGCATGGTGTATTATAATAATCCATCTTAAACAAATGTAAGTGGGCTCTGTAATAACAATTGGTGGTGAATATACTATTTGATTATATCCATTTTTGGATAAAGTACACAACCCTGACAAGCTGAGCAAGAAAGGAAGAAACTGTGCATCTGTTAATGTCTTCTGTGAGCAAACTCCTTGCTAATGTGCTCCTGTGCCACCTCCATCAACACTTGAGATGTTTGAGCGAGATAATCCTTTTGCTATGGGGCTTTCAGTGGCACTGTGGTGTCTCATGGCAGTGGTAAACTTTTAGGATCCTTATCAATTTGTGTTTCATTATTTATGCCCAGGAAAGCTGTCATCACAGGGTACATTTCCATCTGCAATCACGGAATCACAGAAGGGCTAGGGAATGAATCTTTAAAAATCATCCAGTCCAACCCCCCGCCATGACCAGGGACACCTCTCTGGGCAACCTGTGCCAGTGTTTTACCTGCCTCATTGTAAAAAAAATTCCTATATTTTATCTAAAATTAACTTCCTTCATTTTAAAATCCTGATCCCTGGTCCCTTCACAACAGACCCTGCTAAAAGGTTTGAGTTCATCTTTCTTGCAGCTCCCCTTTAAGTCCTGAAATGCCACAAAGTCTCCCCAGATATATGTACTGGAGTGTCTAGGAGTTGGGAATTGGTATTCATTTTCCCTTTGGTCTCTGGTAAATCTGCAGGAGTATGACCTGAGCCTGATAACTCTCTCCACATTAATGCTTCTTACCTGAGCAGGGTGAGCAGGACTTGTCCTCAAGCTGTAGGACAGCTGTCCCAGCCATCCCAGACAAAGCATGTAAGAAAAGAAGAAGGGAAAAGGTATTTGCCCACCCTGGCAAAGGAACTCTTCACGTGGGCGGTGTGTGATGAATAGTTTCTCCCTAAGGAGAAGTGGTGGGCCTGGGAAAGCCAGTGCAGCTGCATGACAGATGGCTGTCTCGTGGTGGGCAGAGGCACCAATGCAAACAAGGAGTCAGGCTAAGAGCATTGACTTAAAATCTTAAATTCAACATTTAATTAACATTTCCAAATTTTCCTTGATCCTTATGAGACTTTTCCCTTTCTGTTGAGAATCAGCCAGCATTGCTGTTGGGCAGACGCCAGATTTCTTGGCTTTAAGTTGGTGAGTCTGAACACTAGCAATTTCCCAAGCTCTGTGTCTTGATCTCTGATAACATATTCACTCCTCAGATGGAAATAGCACGTCTTTACAGAACTCCTCAGGTTTTTTTCCATCCAAGTGTGTGTCTGTGCACATACCCTGCAGCCAATCTGCTCGAAACTCGCATCCAAGAATTGCACCAAGGCTTGAAATCACTGCTTGTAATGAATTAAGGAAAAAAAAAAAAAAAAAAAAAAAAAAAGGAAGAAGAGAGAAAATATAAAATATACATATCATAGGATATTAAATAATGCATCTGTTGCTGGTTTCTGGGAAGGGTGACTTTCAGCTCCAGCAGGAATGACAAATATGAAAAAGGATGTAGAGGTCTGTAGAATAAAGGGATCAAAAACCAGCACAGAGAAAGGCTTGGGATGAGTTCCACTAGAAATCTCCCTAATGAACACAGCACCTGGGTCCTGTTGGAAAAGCCTACAGGGTAGAAGGTCAAAAAGAGTGCTTGAAATGGCTGCCCCAATGGTTTAATTGTACACCTAACCTGAGCCAATGTAATGCAGTCTTACACACCAGGGAGATAAAATGTTTGCTTAGAGTGCCCTGCTTAAAGAACACTCTTACTGGAAAATTCCTGTGTATTCTGTATTGCTGTATTGGCATATTCTGTATGCTGAATATGACACAGTACATTTGAACAGTTTTGTTGCTTCCTCCTGCTTTTAGGGGGAGACAGAATTTTTTAGAAGTATGATTTGGAAAATACAAATGTCTAAAGGAACAAACGAGGAAGCTAAGATACTTTGTGAAGCCTTAATTGATAATACAAATTCAATTTGTTATCAGTCTTCTCATTCTTGCTCTGTTTTTTAGCTCAGGCACTGAAATCCTACAAATGGTGCACATGGCAGCACATGGCCTTGTCTGCTCAAGACACTGTTATTCTCACCCCAGATGTATGGGCACCAGAGGGAGGTGGACAAGTCGGCCTGCTCTTCTCACACACATCCCAGGAGGAAAATTTATAAGTAGTGACCAGAAAAGCTTTTCCAGGTTAATGCATTTCTACATAGACCTTTTCAGGTGACATCTGTCGTGGGGTGATTTGAAAAATACCATTAAAAATCTATAAAAACAAACAAAGCCAACCCTTTCCTGGAGATGAACACGTCTTACCGAGGCAGCCATACCTTAGCCACAAACACCATCCCAGGAAAGTGTTTCACCTGCATCAATAGAGGGCACGATTCCCATAAGAATCACCCTCACTCACTATTTAAATGAAGCCCAGGCAATCCTCAGCTGCTAATGCTCTGAGCCTTTGGGTCTTAAAGAGAAAAGCATCTGCTGCTGCTGCTTCCCCGCGCGGGTGTCCAGGTGCTTTTGGGTGGGCATTTTGTATTTCACAAGGGCATTGTGCAAGTATTAGCATAAGTGGCCATTACCCAGGCTAATTTCCCACAAGCTGTTGAGGTAATAGGTCTCCAGTTTTTTAAACTGGCTGTTGGAACATGACACCAGAAATCCTTTTAAACGTTGCCTATTGAATCTACATAGCCAAGTTGTTTTTTTTTTTTTTTTTTTTTTTTTTTTTTTTTTTTTTTTTTTTTTGCCTGGTGGTTGCTGTGTTTACGTTCCTTGTGGAGGCATTGACAAAGCAATGCTTTTATAAATTTCAGCCTTAGCCAGTATGCCACTGGATTTCAGACAGATCCTTCTACTTCAGTAGTTATTTGATAATAGTCAGGGCTCATGGTTTTCAGTTATAATCCTTGTGGTTATCTCTCCCTGCAGCACATCTTACCATCTGCTTTAGCATAGCTGCCTGGGGCATTGAAGTTCCTTCTTGCTCTCTCTTTCTAAAAATTGTGTAATCTCCTTCATTTCTCTAGTCAAGGAGGAGAAATTAGCTGATTTCAGAAGCAGAATACTAATTTTTTTTTTTATTTTTTTAGCCTCAGCTTGAAGCAGAGCTTCTTCAGGTTTGGTAGCTCATGGAAGAAAGCCCCCAGACCAGTACACACCACGGTCCCGGGGGATTTCAGCTCTGCATTTGGGCTCTTTGATTTAGTCCCATCTGCCATGGATGTAAAACAGCAGTTTTGCTGTGGGCGCACCAAGATGCAGCTGAGTGTCCTTTGGCTGTTACTGGGCTTGAGGCAGGCACAGACCCAGTGCAGAGGTGGATTACTCAGGGTGGATGAGAGATGCAGGCACAGCTCAGTCCTGCTATCTGTGCTGTGGAGAAGCTAGAGAGAAAACCCTGGGTAATTCTTGACTGGAATGATGGAATCATGAGAGATGTTGCAGCAAACGTAACATTGCCTGCACCAGCTCCTGACAAGGTGCTTTATAAGGAAACCACAGCTTTATAAGCTTATGCTTTATATGGAAGCCACAGCAGCAGAGTCCATTTTCAATGCTTTTGAGCATGATTCAAAAGAATGCTGCTGTTGTGCATGTGGGCGGCGTGACAGTCTGCCAAACTCTGAGGAGCTGTTAGCCAAAGAGATTTGGATGGGTAGTACAGACAGGAGCCCAGCTGTGGCTTTCAGCAATTGCTGCTGACTTGGGTGTCTGGATATGGTAATGCAAAATGGGGGCTGGTGGAAGCTTTGTGTCCGCCCAGTGCAGGAGGGAGGGGGTCTGAGATGAGATTCTTTCTGAAACATCATGTCAAAAAACAGTGGAACAATCTCGTAAATGCTCTCCCCATGCTCTCAGTTTTGTTTTGCTCTTTCTGGATAGAATAGGGTGTTTCTGTCGTCTTTGAGTTCATTAACCAAAACTCTAAGGAAAAAACAATAACTAAGAAGAAAGTGAACAAAAGCAGGGGTTGTGTGCAAGGTGTTGCAGATTTCTCTGTATATGGATGAGAATTAACTGTGTCTCACTGTCTGCTCCCAGTTCTTACTTGGGTACTGCTGAAGTAGAAATATCCTAAAAGATAATATTCAGATGTTGAAGCACTAAGTGTTTGCAACCTTGCACTCACTTCCCCATTCACCTTTTACACTAGAGCTCTCCTTGAACAGGCAGCTGTGATGGAGAGTGTCACACTGGGATCCATTTAATGTCCTCCTGAGAGCCTTTAGAAGGCAGATTCTCTGCTGATGCAGGCCAGCATGACTTGCAGGAGACATTTTGAGACATTTTGAGACATTTTGAGATTCACTCTCCACTGAGATGATGCATGGGTGTGAGTTCACATGTTTTGCTGTGTGGGGTGAGGTCTGTGCTGTTTTTCATGAAAGAAATCTGTGGGGAAGAAGCTTATGGCTGGGAGCAGCAGGCTGGTCTAACCAGGCACACTCCAGTTTGTGTGGAAACCCTTTTGGCTTCCTCGAGATCCTCAGAAATTAATCAGCACAATCAAAAATATTTCCTCTCTGCTCCCTTCCAGGTGGACTTATAGGTTCAGAGTTTTCTTAACCAACTTGTAAGAGGCAAGATAAACCTTGCACCCTGCCCAAGTCCTCTCTGTTGCTGGTCCATCCTGCTTCACTAACGTGGCCAGGTAAGGGGAAGGTTAAGACTGTCTCATTACCTGGAAGCTGGCTGAAATCAGGAGAGGATTAAAGTCACCATCTTGGGAATTTCACAAGGGAGCTGTCAGGTTGACCAAAACCAGGCTCAAATGAAGCCTGCCTTTTAAAAAGCTTTTACAGAGTGAAATCTCAGGCTGGCAGGAACAAGGCATTGTAAAAATCAAACACTAATAGAGTTATCTATTTTAAGACTGTTGTGCATATAGGAAGGAAAAAAAAAAAGATACAGTAGCATTTGAGATATCGATGTGTTTGTAGCTGTATTTACTTTAGCTGCTGTAACAGCTGGTGATGGATGATGCCATTCTTATGAAGAATATTTTTCCATAGAAAAATAGTGGTTTTCTTCAGCATTTATTGTCCTTTGGGTTCTGAGTTACTTGCGGTTTTTCTCTGTGTTGCATATTATATAATTTTCCAGTTTGATTGGCATTTTGCTGAGTCACAGCTTGGTTTTCAATTTCCAAGGAGTGCAGTAGGTGGTAGCTGCTGTGTGGGAATATGCACTGCAGTGCTGGGCAGTAGTGTAGATCAAAATACAGGGCATACCACCAAAAAAAAAAAAGAAAAAAAGCACATCAACAAAAAACCAACAGCTTTTGCTTGGCTGTAGTGGTTGGATTTAGCTACAATGATCTTCTTGTTCCTGGTTTGTAGGGGAAAACAACAGAAGAGAAAAGTCCCCAGCATCAAGGGCCCTCCACCTCTTATTTCAGAAGTATATTTTATTTGTAAAATTCAGTTTTCAATTAGGCGTAACGGATACCTCTGAGGAAAAGAAATTATTGATAAGCTATGTGCTTCTGCCAGGAAAAGAACAGCTTTTCCAAAATGCCACTATAGCTAAAGCAGGAAAGGAAGGCCTAGATTTCTGCTTTAACTTTAGAGAAAGCAAATAAGGCAGCTCCTACATCAGCTGTGGTCTTTGCTAAGCTGTTTGCTGATAAATGAGGGGAGATGTTTGAATGCCATAATTAAATCTCTCTCTCAAACATCACACCATCCCTGACTTTGAGTGAAGAAGTCTGTAGAAACACAGTCATTGCAGACTTGCTGACTCCAGCCCTCCATTTTCCAGGGTCAAGAGAGAGTTGCTAAATACAATTCTGGCTAAGCTATTCAAAGACATCCCCTTCAGGGACACGTTCTTAAAATTAAGTCTACAAAAATACATGGCTGACTGTGGCTGTGATTGCTGTGGCAGTGAGAATCACTGCTGGCCCATTGGAAGCAGTCTCTTAAAGGATGGGAGTAAAGTCATGATAAGATTTGAATAGGAAAATGTTCCTCTGTCTCTAAAATTCACAAGTTAAAGAATTATGCGTGGTAGCAACAAGCAGTGTCCTCTCTTGTGTTCTGACGAGAAGATGTGTAGAGCAGTGTTCACCTCTCACAACCTTCTGACAGTTTTGCCTTTGGAAGGAAAGGAAAAATTGTGGCAAGACTCAAGGAGTTTGCAGAGGGTACAATTTTACTGATTGAGAAGAACATAGGTGCCAGCTGAGCACCCCAAAGCCCACAAACCAGATCCACAACTGTGGTTAAAAGTCTGTTGAGCTCTCTTTCAGGCGAACAATGGAGAGGGAATTTCACTTTCCTATTGTGGCTTGGTTGAATTCAGACTACATCTGCCCTGGGTGTGGAGTACAGAGGGTGGTACAGGAACAGGGAAGAGGACAGTCTGTCGTGTTGAATGCATATATTTTATATGTCACTGGTTCTAATGTTCTTAATCCTTGACACCTGTTCTAAAACACATTTTTACCAAAGTATAATTTCATCTCTTCAAAAATGAAAGTTCCGTCATTGTAATTTTCATGTGACTACTTAATATGGTACTTTGATGTATACAAATGGTGCAAAGGTCTTAAAAGATGCATACACAAACACTACTGTGTTTCTCAGCCTACAGTATTTTGGATGTAAACAAGTGCTACCAAGCCTCATGGCAAACTTGAGACATTGAAAGGCCAGCATCTTTTTCTACAAAATAAAAAATAGGATAGAATAAAGCAAGGTTAACCTGTTTCAATTGCTAACTCTGTTCATAAAATGCAATCAGGCCTGAGACTGGATATATGATGGAGTGAAATCACTTTCCCATTTCCCACTCGACGAGAAGATGTTCCCAGACAAATACTTTTTTAACTCTATTCTATTTAACTCTATTTTATTTAACTCTATTCTATAGAATAAATCATTGTGCTGAAGGAGCCTTTGGGCCCCATCTTCTTCTGCAAGGAATGCATTGTTTGTGTTAATGCATGTAAAGTCAGATTTTTCTAATTGACCTGCTGTTCAGAAGTAAACTATAATAGCTGATAGCTATGCTTAGCTTTTCAGCAGCAGGATGAAGCCACAACCCTCTTGTGAGAGGATGCTTTGGTATTCAGGCATGTTCACATTTGACAAAATGAATTTTTTATCATTCTGAAACACTTTTGGCAGATGAATAAGAGCAATTCAGAATATGTTATAGTCTTTAGGATTAAATTATGACTATCTATGGTGTATTTTGCTGCCTAGTTTATCATCTAAATGGAACAATTATCTAGAAGTAAATTTCACCCTACTTTTCTCTTAATCTCTAAATAGATAATGTTTCTCATGCCGTGTTCCAAACTCCTCTGCAAAACATAATCTGTTGTCAAGATTCAAGTTGTTTGGCTGTAGCGCACTCTTTAAAGGTTCATAATGCAGCATTCATTTCACAGAAAAACAAACAAACAAACCCCAAAAACAAAAACAAAACAACAACAACAACAACAAAAAAAAAACCAACCAACCAAAGCAGCAACCAAAATCCCTACCAAATCCTGGGGTTATTTATTTTTAATTCTGTAATTAAAACCAGATAGGCAAAAAATTGGTTATTTTCGGAGTTTCAAACAGACTGTGTCTATACAGATAACTATGTACACCTCAGAGGAGATTCCAGTTTTATCTTCTGCAAAAAAAGGGATTATAATTGTCTTGGTTTTGAAAGACAGTTGTATCCCAAGGAAAGCTAGAGCCTCCCTTGGAATGGAGAATGTAAACCCCCTTCCCTCCAATTAGTCTTGTCCTCTGCACACCTTTCCATTAAGAGCATTACAGGTGCAAAAAGCAGAGGTACAATGCCTCAATGGTCAAAATCTCAAATTACAGTTTTCATTTCAGACGTGTTGTTTAGCTCTGCTTTAAGACTCAGTTTCTTGTTAATGAAGGGTTTCCGTCCTAAGAAATAAATGAAAGAAATAAGAGGCAATGACCCAAGACAAGGGGTGACTCATTTGCCAATTGAAGCTGAACTCTAAATATTCCAGGCCAAGAAAAATATGAGCTGAGAGGGGTTTTTTATTTTGGTTGGGGCACTAATGTCTTCAAACGGAGTTTTGGGGTGGTTTACTTTTTGAAATTCGAAACCAGCTATGTTTAGCACGTTGTAAAGTAAGTAAGCAAAAAATATTTCACGATAATTAGGCCTGTACAAAAATAACATTCTGCAGAAGCTAAAAAGTATTCTAAATATTTTGCATCTGCGAGAATATTTATTAATTCTTTGTATGGTAGAAATATTGAATGAAGCACTGAGAAATGTGTCTGAAGAAAAGGCTTTGTAGAGAGGCTTTGTAGAGAGAACCATCTATTCAGTTCAAGAATTTCTGTGTGATCAGATACATTAATAATGACATTCTGGTGGGTGTTGTTTGGTGGGTTTTTTTTTTTTTTTTTTTTTTTTTTTTTTAACTAATCTGATAATTAGCCATTTCTGCCAGTAGCATTGCTAGTGTTGAATTCTCAAGAATGGAAGAAAGTGTGATTTTGTTAGTGCACATTTTTCAATTCCTGCAAAGCTGAAGATGGATGTACAAGAAATACTTTCACATATTCTCTGTCAGACTCATTGCCAAGGGAAGCATCTTGTAACAACTACATTGCCAACAACAAGGGTTACCTCTTGATGACCTAGTGAAGATCCTGAAGTTGAAATGGATGTTTCAGTGTTAACTAGTAATTAACTTGAAAATAATGTCCTTGTTAGGGATCTCCATACTGGGATGGACAAATTTGCAGAACAAAGAAGGAGAATTTATTGGCTGAGAACACAGTTACAAATACAAGCATGTTAAATATATATTTTAAAAATCTCTTTAAGCAGAATCTAAGATGATTTTGCATTCCTTTTTAGTATACTTGTTTGGAATGGGAGCTTGAAAATTATGGCAGTGGATGAGTTTCTGATCTAAACCAGTATTCAGCAATGAATGAAGCAGCTTTGAGACACACGTGAAAAGGTTCTGATATGGCAGTCATAAATTAACCTTTCCAGAAAAGAAGGGTTTTTATAATCCCATTTGATAGGAAGCTGGTGTGTGCCCTGAATAATGAAAGCTTATAACATTGCCAAAACTCATGGCTCTTTTAATTAAATGTTTTATCATAATGATAGTTTTTATCTTTCACAATGTAGTTCAGTTATTGTTTTGGATCTTGTGAAGCTCTTTCCCTTTGGGGTGGAGGAACATGTAGCTGCTGGATAATGCCTTTTCCCAGTAATTTTCAAAGCAGTTCTAAAGAAGGTGACTACAATTAAAATATTCTCTTTTTTAAACTTAAGCTGTATAATGAGTTTTATGAGATAAACTGCTTAAGAAATTTAAAGTGTGTCATATATGCATAGGAGGGAAGAAGCAGAAAATCTACCCTGCTTTCTTTTCAGTCTTCATTTGATTACTTCTTATCATCCACCTTGGTGTTTCCGCCCAGATCGTAACTTAAAACGATCACACTTGCTTTCAGCTATTTTTCATAAGATTTCCATTGGGATCTTGTATAAAACACAGAGAATGAAATTACTGCCAGAAGTATTGGAGTCCCTATATTATCAGGAGGTTTGGGTCTCTCTGGTGAATGATCCATCTCTATATTTGGCCCTGGGATAATGTGAGCACAGGTGAATATTAGCAGTGTTTCAGTGTTTCTCAGTCTTGGGGCCCCAGGACCCACTACAGCTCCAATCTGTGGGTCTGGCAAGTGTCCGCTGAGCTGAGCATCTGCACTTTGAGCATCCCTGTTGTTTGGCAACAAGGAGCAGAGGTGTGTGTTATCTCTCTTTTCTGTGACTGTCTGGTAAGCTTTGTGGTGCCTGCACAGGAAATCAGCTGGAAACACACAACTTTACACTGGAAATTCCGCATTTCTGCTGTCCAGCTCCAGCTGTCCCACTGGTTCATCCAGTGGATGTCCCCAAGGTGGGGGGCAGTGATAGCCAGGCTGTGGGGTTTGAGATGAGCTGCCCTGGCTTCTGACTACTGGTTCTGAGTAGCGCTGCTTTGCTCTGAAAATTGAGGTCATGCTCCACACTGCAGATGTGCAGGGATTATGTCAGTAATTTGCAACAGTGTTGGGAAACTGTTTTTGAAATT
>JAKJHU010002736.1:0-27089 GCA_022316685.1 Progne subis subis
TTTGCAGTTAGACACATGGGACAGAGATTGCAGGGCATATACAGAGAATGCAGTAATATACAAAGAAAAAAAGCCAGAGGAAAAGTATGATTTTGAATCCAGCTTTCCACTATGAGAAAGATCTGTTTATCTCTTTTATGACTGAGAACATTTGCAAACTGCAATATTCTCACTGTCAGGATAGGTTAAAACTCAGACATGTAGAAATACAATGTCATTTCTTCCATTTTACCTATCCAAAGACCATGAAAGAAGATAATAAGCTGCTTCACATCTATCTTTTTGTTCAAACAGATTACAGGCAGTTAAACAAAGAAGAAAGACTGAAGAAAGACAGATTCAGGAAACAACAAGTGGCATTTATTTTTAACAGCTGCAGTGTTTGTTTTTAGAAGAAAACCTGTGGACACCCAGGCACAAGATACCTCAGGTTTAATCAGGCATTCTTATGAAAGCCAGCTGTAAGGTGCATTATGGATATATGTAATTGTGGTTTTGCTGTTGATTGAAGAACTGGGGAGTTAATTTTTGTCTGGGATATAACTTGTGATAACACAGACTGTGTCTCTCCATGGCAGAAAACCTAGGGATAGAAGTGTCACTGTCATATAGTCACTCTTTTGGAGACTAAAGCCATTGCTTGACATGAACCACAGACTGTAATCCTTGGACTGTGAAGGGGAGGCAGGGCTCTCTCATTCAGTTTACATGTATATCTGAGACAAAAGGACTCATGCCTTGGTACAAAACTGATTATCAGCCAGCATTAGGAAAAGACTCTTCCCATGGTTAACCTGTTCCATGACCTTTTGCCTTTCAAGTAATTTGCGCTGTCCATGGAGACACTTGGAAATTCTTATAGACAATAGATTGGCCTAGGCTGTTCATAGGTTTGTTCCTCTCCTGTAATTAGTACATGATAGTTATAAAGATTCTGTAAAGATTTCTGAAATAACTTTGTTGTGCCAGAAGTTTAAGCAGGTTGGACATGAAGAACTAGCACTTCAGGTGGCCAGGATTCTTCATCCCTGTTCAGGGGTTGCTTTGTCACAGTCTTTTTGGCAGGAACTACAGGTCAATTCTCAATTGCCAAAAAGATATTAGGAAAATCAGAGATGTTTCAAGAATGTGCCATTAGTTGTCTAACTATGCTGATAAATATTTTAATTCTGTAAAATATAGATAAAGCATAAACATTGAGGTTTTTGTGTGTCCATTTTCTGCTAACTAAATAGTTTAATGCTTTATATTTGTGTCCAGACACTCACAAAGAGTAAAACACCATCTCAAGTTTTTATAATAAAATTACGTGAAAACTAAGCAAAATACTAATGAATCAGTTATATATGATTGCTCTCTCATTTCTAGACATTCTTACTATGTTGTGCATTCCTAGCACAATTACTATATACTTCAGAATAAAACCTCATTGACAGCAGCTTGTGTCATTGTCTTTTTTGCTTCATTTCAAGTATAATCAGCCTGGTGTGGGTCATTCATTAGAACATATAAACTTCTTATAAAAGACAGCAGTTGCACTATAACTTCAAGTAAAAAGAGGAACAGAATATGTAGCAGAGCAGATTTTTTTTATACTAATATATCTAAATATACTGTTGCATTAGCATAAACAATACTAGCAATAGTTCTAACAATTTCAATAAGAACATATTCTTTTCCTAGGAGGTATGCTGGCTGGAGTTTAAGGAGATACAGCTATGCAAAAATAGCTATGGGAAAGTGTTTTATCCAGAGATCGTTAAAGGAAAGAACATGAATGATTTATGTTGGAAACGAACTGTGGATATAATCTGCCTTGCTTAAGCAGCTCTGATCTTCTCTGATAAAGCAGGACCACCTGGAACAGCTGATCCAGGACTATCTCCAAGGAAGGAGATTCTCTGGGCAATCTGCACCAGTGCTTGTTCACCCTGTAGTGGGTTGAGTGCTCACTTGAATTATTTACTCTTTTTTCCTGCTGTGAGACAGGATTGGAAAAAAAAAAACAAAGCAGGCTCAAACTTTAAGGGGCATAAAGAAAGCTTTAGAAAGAGAGAAAAAAAATAATATGAATCGGAATAAAAACTTCAAAACACATCTCCCCCACAAGCTTCTTTTCTTAAAGCTTAAAACCCAGGTCAATTTATCACCTCTAAAATAGTTTTTCATCAGTTCTTTTAGAGAGAGGTCTCTTTTTCCATGCCATGGAAGCTCCTCCATAAGAAAAATAGTTCTACGGCTTCAATTCTCACAAATAGCAGCTGCCCAGGAATCTGCATTTTTGAAGTCCCTCCCATTTCATGCAGCCTTCCCAAAAGTTGCATTATGGGCAATGGGGTACCATTTTAAGGATGAGTAGGTCAAAAGCAAAGGATTTCTTCATGTCTCTCTGAGATAATTTCATCTCTGGGAACTGAGTCAGGTCTTCATCTTCATCTCATCTCTCTCTGTTCAAGCTTCTCATGAGATCACAGCTACTTCAACATTTATTATTTTATTTATTTATACTTTAACACAAAATACCTTTTGCTCATACCTGCAATTTGAACACTCTACTTATTCTCCATCTCCCCATCCATATCTTTCATGACTTAAAGGGATATTCTAATATATCACAGTCCATCACCATGGCTTTACAAAAGAATTTCAGCCTAAAGCATCTTCTCATGCTCTTCCCATCTAGGATGTGACTCCTCCTTCAGTGACCTTGAGTTCTTCATGTTGTGTCTCTACGTGTTTTCATTCTGTGCTTTTCTCTCACTCTGAGGGGATCCAATGTTTTGCAAGTCTCATCTGTGCAAAGGAAGAGGTAATATCTCACCCAGGGCCCACCGATGGGTCTTGTCTCCTCCCCTCCCCTTGCCTGCCAGGCCCAGTCCAGCCCCTTTCCCGGGAAGGGGCCCGGCCCTATTGGCAGAGCCCACCTGACCCGGCTCCTGCAGCAAAGAGGGAGCCGAGCCAGCTTACCTCCTCCCAGGCCGGAAGAAAAGAGAACTTTTCACAGGCTTTCCTGATTTTTAATATGTGTATTAACAGAGGTGTGTTCAACCTTCTAGTGGTTTAACAAGAAGTCAATATTCAAAACTAGTCACTGATTTGCTTTGTCACAGCTTTTCTTAGGAAAATCACTTCTGTGGGTAGCTCCTCTCCTCACCAAATGTCAATCAATGCAAAACCAGCACACACCCTCACAGTAAAGTACTTCCTGAAGTTCACAGGAAACTTCATGTATTTCAGTTTGTGCCCATTTCCTCTGGTCCTGTCGCTTTTTAAAGAGCCTGTTTCTGTCCTCTTTGCAGTCATCATTTAAGTATTTATATGCATTAATAACTTTCCTGAAGAACTTTCTCTTTCCAGCCTGAACTGTCTCCAGTCCTCTCAGCCTTTACACAAAGGTGAGATGCTACATTTCCTTCACAGTCTTAATGGACTGGATTGCTGGACAATCTTCAGTATTCCATGTCTTCCATCTCTCTCTTAGACTGAGAAGCTCAAACCTCAATCAGAACTCCAGGGGTGGCCTCACCAGTGCTGAGCAAAGATGAATCATAGAATTGTTACAGTTGAAAAAGACCTTGAAAAAGTCATCAACTTGGCACCAACATGTTCACCACTAAACCATAACCCCAAATACCACATCCGTATACATTTTGAACACTTCCAGGCATGGTGATTCTACAGCTTCCCTGGGTGGTCTGTTCCAATGCCTGATTGCTCTACCAGAGGAAAAAAAATCCTAATTTCCATTCTAAACCTCCTCTGGCACAGCTTGAGGTCATTTCCTCTTGTCCTTTCACTTGTTACTTGGGATCATTAACAAAACCCATGCCTTACCACAATCACCTCTCAAACAGTTGTAGAGAGTGATAAGCCCTCCCCTGAGCCTCCTTTTTTCCAGTCTATACTACCCCAGTTCCCTTGGTTGTTCCTCACAAGACTTGTGCTCCAAACCCTTCACCAACTCCTTTGCCTTTCTATGGACATGCTCCAGCAGCGCAAAGTTTATCTTGTCGTAAGAGGCCCAAAATTGAACACAGGATTTAAGGTGAGTCTTCAGCAGTGCCTAGGACAGGGGGAGGGGTGTACAGTGAAGGATCACCTCACTTGACCTGCTGGCAGTACTTCAACACAGCACAGGATCCCATCTCCTCCATTGGCTGTCTTTGCTGCAAGGATGCATTGTTGACTCGTGCAATTTGGGAGCTACCAGGATCCTAGGCTATTTGTCTAGCTGCTCTCCAGTTGAGTGGCCCTCAGCACACAGTGGAGCATCAGCTTGTTTATCGCTGGGGCAAGACCATGCACTTCTCCTTGCTCAACCTCACCAAGCTCTTGTTGGCCCATTTCTCTGGGCTGTTGAGATCCCTCTGGCTGGCAGCAGGATCATCTGGTGTATCAGCCACTCCTTCCAGTTTTTTGTCAGCAGCAAATTTGCTGAGGGTAAATTCTGCTTCAGCAGCCAGAATATTAATAAAGATGTTTAACAGGACTTGACTCAGTAAATACCCAATATTTTACCACCCTTATTGGCCTCTAACTAGACTTGGTTTCACTCTCTGGGCTGGGACATTCAGTCAGTTTTCAACCCACATCACTGACTATTCATCCAACATTTACAGCTTGTCTACAGGGATCTTATGTGTGACAGTGTGAAAGGCCTTACTGAAGTCATGTAGGCAATATCCTCTGCTGTAATTTATTGCAGAAGCTTATAATGTTGGTCAGTCATTACTTCCCTATGGTAAAACCATGCTCCTGGTAATTGTCCCATCCTTTTCTCATCCTTTATCTGCTTGGAAATGGAGGAGGTGCTCCACCAGAGGTATCAAGGATCAGGGTGAAGGTGACTTAGTTATCAGAAAAAAAACAGTAGATCCACAATGCTCAGATTATGTGAACAGATTGGTTTGTTAGTTTCAAAAGGTTTGAATGTATTGTGGCCCAAGTAATTTTTGGCCAAAAACACCATAGGCATCCCAAACACAGAGTAAAGTCATTAACAAATAAGCAGAGAAAGAAAGCACTTTGGGTCATTCCACTTCTTTGCTGCACCAGAATTCGCTATAGAATTCATAAATTGAACAGCACAAGAGGATTCATTACATTCTCTGCACCTTTCAAAACTCTCATAGCCTTTCAAAACTCTACCTTACACAAAATTTTTCTCTCTCCTCCCACTCTGTACTTTCAGTTCAAGATTATATTTAAAAGGAAAGAGAAAAAATAAGCCCTATATCTGCAGTGCGTCAAGTCCACTCTAACAAAACCTGGATTTTAAACTTAAGAACTGTGTCACATATATTGGTATTTTCCAATCCCTGTTTTTTCCCCTCAATGTAGAAATGCTAATTTTTTTATTGAGGTAATGCCATGTGCCAGAGGTGGCTGGGAAGGATTCAGATAATTAACTAAGCTCCTCTTGAAAATATAGACCTTTTCTCCTTTCTTTTCCCTTAAACAGGTTTCTTTTTTTTTCCTCTTCTCAGAGCCATTAACTTCTCCTTAAATGTTTTAAATTTCAGGGAGTGGACAACATCAAAATTAACGCATGGAAATGCAAAGAAAAGTGAGAAAAGTCCTCTCTAAGGAATTACTTTTAAAGTTTTGAAGCTCCATATTGGGGTGTTATATCTATGTAAGTGCAATCCCAATTAAAACCTTGTGTTTTGTTAAAAATAAGTCTTGCTTAAGACATCCATTACTCATCTCCAGACTAAATAGCAAACCTTCAAATGGACTATCTAGTGTCTGCCTCTTTGATATCTATCTTGCAGGTTTTATAGCTATTTTATTGCTATTTCCTGCATAGTCAGGTCTCTGACCCAGATCTCAGTAAGAAAAAAATAGGTAATGGCTGCATACCCTTAATTAAATACCTTTTTTTAGTACAAGATGTCTGCTTGTTCCACACATAGCCACCATATTTGTTTGTTTTCCCTGTCTGACCTTACCTGATTTCTCCACTAGACTTTCTTGCAGTCTTGAGCTTCTTTCCACTCCAGAAATTTGAAAAGGCACCTTATGGCAACCATCAAAGCCTATCTGGAGAGAAAAATGAGAGGCCCCCACATATCACACAGTAGCACCTATGCTAGTTCCTTGTCTGAAGGGTAGGAAAAGCACCTTGTCTTCATTAGGATCACTGCACTGGTTAAGGAATTGCAGATTTAAAAGTATATAGCTAAAATCTGACAAAATACCTCTCATAGCAACATTAGATCTGTCTAGTGAGGGATACTGCTGCCTTAGATATGTTTTATCCTGGCTTGAAAGTCTTAGAAAGCAGTGTCCTGTAATTGTGAAATCAGAGTTGTCATTAAATGGGAAGAATTCTTTAACGAATTGTATGTAATTTCTCTGAAATTACCTTAATTGATGATAAAAGCATGGCTAAAGTTTGTTCTTTATCACCTTCCCTTTTATCTTTTTACAAAAATTATTCCATAGTATCAAACTGGCACAATCAGTCATAATCAACAGCTTTAGCTAGTTGTCTGCTTAATTAGTTTGGAACTGGGCTTATTTCATAGATTATGTTTTCTGGATTGCTGCATCAAAAAATTATTTTGTTCATTCCGTCATCACTAATTTTTCCCTCTCACTCAAGGCATTGGTGTTTAGATATATTGGTTTAGTCTCATATACAGAACAGAAACAGTTGAGGATATTGGCTCTGCTTGAATTTCTCCAAATATGGTGAGCATTTGGAGCAAGATCTTGAGTTTTTGCTCAATTTAACATCTCAGGAAGGTAAAAAATGCTTAAAGTTCTTGCTTAACTAAATTTCTTTCTGTGTAAGATGCAGGTTTGTAAACATATACAAATTTTCTCTTTTTATTATTATTTGTATTATCAACTTCAGATAAGGTGTCCATTTATTCATGCAAGGAAGGTAAACTGTTCAGAAGCAGACCTTAATATGGAAAAGGGAAATGCCAACTATTTCACTATATAGCTGAACTGAAAAACTTATTAATAAATAACTAATTTTTTCATATACACAGAATTAATTTCTGTGTCACAGCTTGTCTTAGGGCATGACAGATTTCTGTCGGAAATAAGGATATTATATATATATATATTCCCCACTCCACTCTCTTTTTATCTCTGTGTCATTTAGAAAAAAATTTTAAACCCATTTTCTTGTAATATCATGAGTTAATAAAAATCTAAGTCCCTGGTACCAGGTATTCAAAGACTAGCAATGGTGATGTTGACCTTTAAGGAATTGATACACAGTAGCAACATTATTCCTTTAGGCAGATTTGTTCTATAGTGAAGACAAACATAATGTATCCAAGGACTTTTATTCATTTTCTTTCTTTCCTTCTAGCCTGTTGTGGTTGTTGTTTTGGTTTGGTTTTGGGGTTTGTTGTTGGTTTTGTGTTTGGTTTTGGTTTGGTTGTTTTTGTTGTTAGGGTTTTGTTTGTTTTGATTTTGAGGGGGGTTTTGTGGGTTTTTTTTGTTTGGCTTGGTTTTGGGGTTGGGTTTCATTGGGTTTTTTTTTTAGGTAGTTTGTGTTGTTGTTGTTTTAAGTAGGTTATGGGAAATATAATTTGTGTTAAAATTGGTTCTCAATGAGTTGAGCTTCAGACATTACTGCGATAATCAATTTTGATGTATTCAGGCATTTCTTTACCCATCTAGTATGTCAGTTTGGGATCAATTTTTTCATCACGAATTTGTCTCTTTAGGAAGCTATATTAGAAACTTGTTGCAGTGTGTTAATTTGGTTTATATTGTATTTCATTTCTATATTGGGTTTCAAAATGTTTCTTCTGTTCCCTGGAAACTGTATCACGTGGTTTGTCCCTGCTCCTCTGCCTCACCCACCCTCCCACACTGGAATGTAACCCAACTCTGTTCCACTCCCACCTTATCCCTGATTGGGGTAGTGGCTTGTCCCTGCCTCTAGGGCCTGCCACCTGGATAAAAGCCCTGGGATGGAGGCGGGGCAGCCTCTTTCGCCATGGGACGGGGACAGGGAAGGAGCTGAAGAACTGGAACCAGGGAAGGAACTGGAACCCAAATAAAGCCCTGATCCCCTCCCCCGGAGAAAGAGCAGAGTTTCTTTCCTTTTGCCATTGACAGACGTCTGCATCTTTCTAAAGAACCGCCACAGCTGGTGCCCAAATGTAAGGCTTGAAGCCTTAAGGGGCTCCCAGAAGGCTGGAAGTATCACGCATGGAGCACGTGGCCAAGGAATCTCACGCAGGTACATGAGTCACAAAACGTAGCCCACCCATGCAGAGACAGACCTGTCAGGCTTGGCGTTCACTGTGGAGTCTCTGAAACACAGGATTCCACAGACCAAGGCTGTAGTTTTCCCTTGGACTTAAAAAACCCATCAGAGTGCTGCGAAGAAGCCCCCCAAATGGCAGGCTGCTCCCAGAGAAAGTGACCACATGTTTGTGGACAGCTGGCCCTGGGAACCAAGACTGGAAGCTCTTTTTGCACCAAAAGGATGAGTTTCAGGCAAAAGGAGTGATTGGGAAAGAAAGGAAAGATTCATCTGAACACTGGATGTTGGGTGAGTATTACCACTTTGAGATCTAAGGGAAAATCTTTTCAGAGGCATTGTTCCTCAGGGAAAGGGTTTTTTTTCCTTCGGGGGAAGGTTTTCACTTTCAGAGTAAACCTTCAGGGTGCTTAAATAGCAATTCAGTTTTGGCTGTGCAGCCCAGGGGGCGGAAAAGGTAACACTTTCCCCTCCAGCTTTTTTTTCTCTCCAGCGAGGTTTTTTTCCTTTCGGTTTCCCAGTCACAGTTAAAGGGGACACAGAAACTTATAATCTAAACCAAAAATGGGTGCTAGGCTGTCTGTGTCTCAAAAAAGGGCCTATTACCAAATTTTAAGTGCCTTGGATGATGGGGGGACCCATTGTTCAAAGAAACACCTGAAAAAAATTAATTTGGTGGTTGTTTTCTCAGTTTCCACATGTATCATTAGAGCAAATAAGCTTCCCAGAATTTTTGGAGGATACAACAAAAAAATTAATTGAATCAGGCTCCCCAAAGGGTAACAAACCTGCAAATTTTGCTTTTCGCAGCTTAAAAATTCAGTTAGTATTGCAAAAGCAAAATGAAAAGGAAAAAAAGCCATTCTTTGTGGATTTTCCCCAGTTTCCTCAGTCTCCCTCTCTCCCAACCCTAAAACACCTTCATCAGGCTTGGATATTCTGAGGAAAGCAGCCCACCAGACAGGGCAGGGAAGCTGCAGCTCCCCAGG
This sequence comes from Progne subis subis, assembly GCA_022316685.1. NCBI lineage: Eukaryota > Metazoa > Chordata > Aves > Passeriformes > Hirundinidae > Progne > Progne subis. The sequence continues at coordinate 9,229 of JAKJHU010002736.1, forward strand.
CTTTTCCTAAATTCCAGAGTTCCCCTGCTCAAGGAATTCTGTCCAGATTCCTCAAGAAACCCCTAAACTTTCCCCAAACCTCCCTTCTTTCCCAGTTTGTACTTTTGCAGACAGTTTGGGTGCTCAAACCCCCCATCTTAGTGATTCCCAAGCTGGTCTCTGTTCTAGGGGGATCACAAGATGCCGAAGACTCCTTTGTCCAGCCATGAGGAGCCTTTTTCTTTGTCTGTCCGTCCTTCCCACAATCCCTTTTGTAACCTGAGCAACCCATTCCTCTCCCCAGACCCCTCCTTCCCTTCAGTGCCACCCCCAGCACTGCCCTCTCCTCTGACCCTGCCCTCCACCCTCCACCCTCCGACTCCTCCCCGTGTGACTCAAGCCTCCAGCCCTTCCCTGCCCCTGGTTCCCACAGTTTCCTTGCCCACAGTCCCGGTTCCCACGCCCCAGAGGGGAACGGGGGGGAAACCGGGAACCAGGAACCTGGAAGCAGGAAGTGATCCCGATTTTTCTGCCACCCCTTTCACATATCGACAGTCAAAAAGGGGGGGTGTTGTCCATGGCTATTGGGACTCCTTCCCCCAACAAGCGATTCAGGATTTATGCAAAGCTCAGATCAATTTTGGATATGATTTCTGCAACCTTTTAAAAGCAAATTTAGCAGGGAATCCTACAGTTCTCTTTAACTTACGAAGAGATTTATTTCTGGAGTTTTGGCAAAATCCTGAAACGGCTGTTAATAGTAATAATAATTTCTCAATTCAATTAGAACATCTATGTGGTGACAGTGAAGGGGTCTCAGCCCTCAAGCAGGCTCAGGAAATCCCTTTGCTTCCATCAGAACCTTTTGTAGCATTTGTGGAGTGATTAACCAGTGCTATTGAGTTACAGGTTAAGAATGAAGGAGCCCAGGAACAAGTCCTGGAGGAGATGGCTCTGGCTGATGCAAACAAACAGTGCAAGGCAGCCGTCCTCAGCCTGCCCATGGAACCGGCTCTAACCTTAGATGACATGCTCCAGGTGTGTGCCAGGAAGGTTCCCTTCATGACAGGTCACCAAAACCACAGTTCCAGAGCCAAGCCACCACAAAAAGCTGCTGCTGCAGACACCGTGCCCCCTGTGCCTGTGCCACAGCCACCGCTCAAGAGAGGAACAACGTGTCTCCTGTGCGATCAGGCTGGACATTGGGTATCTCAATGCCCTTTAAAGAAGCTATTTCTGGACTTTTGGGACAATGGGGGCAGGGGGTCTCAGGGGCCCAAAGAGAACCTTTCAAAAAACTAAAAGATGAGCACCAGCTTGCCCAGCGCGCCAACATAAATGGGGCAAGTCCGAGGAGGAGGGAGAAAAAACTGGAAAATGCAAATGTTGAATTAAGAAACCGTGCTTTAACCAGTTCTGCTTTTCAGCAAAAGTCACCAGATATGATAGTAAAGGATCCCACGACCAGAGAAGCAAACAGTCCTCATGATCTGGTCACCTGGGGTCATGGGTACGCCTGTGTGTCCACTCCCCCAGATCTCAAGTGGGTGACAGCTGAGTGGGTGAAACCTTTCATCCCTAAAACTGCAAAACCCCCTGCAGAGGGCCCACAAGTGGCCAGTGCTGCCTGGAGGAGGGGAAAGCACCAAACCCTCTCCTTCTAATTATCATTTTCCCTTAACAGGGTTTTCTGGACAGTTTGTTTGCACTTGATGTCATTTTTTATTTTTCAGCTTTAAAGGTACTCAAGGTCCAAACTCTGAGCATCTCCCACGGGCTGAACCTTCCTCCTCAATTTAATAAGAAAGAGGGAGATGTTGCAGTGTGTTAATTGGGTTTATATTGTATTTCATTTCTATATTGGGTTTCATAATGTTTCTTCTGTTCCCTGGAAACTGTATCATGTGGTTTGTCCCTGCTCCTCTGCCTCGCCCACCCTCCCACACTGGAATGTAACCCAACTCTGTTCCACTCCCACCTTATCCCTGATTGGGGATTGGCTTGTCCCTGCCTCTAGGGCCTGCCACCTGGATAAAAGCCCTGGGATGGAGGCGGGGCAGCCTCTTTCACCATGGGACGGGGACAGGGAAGGAGCTGAAGGAGCTACAGGAGCTAAAGGAACTGGAACCCAAATAAAGCCCTGATCCCCTCCCCTGGAGAAAGAGCAGAGTTTCTTTCCTTTTGCCTTCGACAGACGTCTGCGTCTCTCTAAAGAAACACCACAGAACCTTCAAGGAATATAGTCACAAAGCATGGAAAGTCATAAACCATGGAGAAGCTAATGGACTGAAACTGTTGTCATTATTCAAAATATATTTTAAAATTTTGAAGTTTAAATTAAAGTTTAAAACCAACGACTTAAACTGCCCATTCGAAAGTATACTGAACTCCCTCTAAACAATTTTATTTATAGTTTCCTTTTTCCAGTATGAGATGAAACCAATGGGCCATAAATCAGTTTTGAATTTAATGAAAACATTCCTTTTCCATTTAATGCTTCCCATGATGGATCATATTCTCTTCTGTACAACAAGAACATGTAATTGCTGAACTCAAACACACAGACCCTAAACTATATAATCACAGTCTACCTGCTTCTTAAATGTTTTCACCAGTTTGTAACCAATTCAAACACATTTTTAAAATGTAACCTCATTGTGCAATTGTTTCAGTGCCCTGATATGCAATGACTGTCTAGCTTTAAAGAAAATAATATTTTGTATATCTCAGTACATTTGAATGATAAACTTTATATATGCATATAATTAAGAATTTCCCTCACCTTTTAAAATTAGATTTGTGGCTTCCTTACAGAAATAATAAGAATTTCTTCATTATGTAGGAACAGAGCTGAAAAGCTTATAGTGTGCTGATCTGCCGCATTTGTATAGTCTTTATTTTATGAATGTACATGAGTTTCTTTGAGCAGGTGGTGGAAGAGAGGCAGTGAAAAGGGATCCAGTTGCATATACAAAACATCTTTCATCAAAAGGCCTTTGTTAACCAGTTAGACTTTGTTGGATGTAGTTCAGGCTCAGTGACGCCTTTCCTACAACATATTGAACCTTTCAGCTGAGAAACCTCTTACTCAAGGTTGTTATCAGAGACAGTATGGTGTATAGAGGAAAGGCTCAGTGGGACAGGAGTGTTGCAAAGGGTTCATTACATCACTGTTGCTCTGGGCACAGCTATCATATAGCAATTTTTGCTCCTTTCATGGAAAATTCACTCTGGATTCTTGCATCCCAAGACCCACTAAAAAGCATGACATTAGCACTTCTTCCCACTGACCTGCACTTGTGGATGGACCAGCTGTTGTACAATTCCACTTGCTTCCTTCTCAGTTTTCTGTTCTAGAGCCAAATCCTAAGAACAGTTTCCAGAACTAGTCCAGCCTACCAAACAAAATGCCCCAAATACCATATACCCTGGCTTATTTCCTGGCAGCACATTTCAGTCCCTCTGCATATATCTCAAACACACCCCCTCCCAAATAAAGCCTTAGAAGGATGACCAAGTACTATACAGCAATCTTTAACAAGTTTGTGTTGAAGCAATGGAGCAATTCCTTTTTTTTTAAACATATCTGACTTTATATATGGCTTTTTTTCCCCAGTAAACTTATGTATCTGCAACATCCTTTCTGATCATTACAGCTGCTTCTAACTCTGATATTCACAGTCACTTAAATTTATTTTCCTTTTATGAAAAAGTAATGAAATAATTCTAGTTTTCTCCTTATATTTTATTTTAATTATTTTAAATTATTTTAAATGGATGATAAGTAATGTGCCTTTTAAAGTGCTAGATATCTTTTTCATGAAAAAATGAAACTAGAGAACAAATATTTGTTAACTACAAATACATGTAAAATCTGAGTGGAAGAGAGCCCAAGATTAGTGCCTGATTCATGAGAAGGTCTGGTAGCTAAGATGTCTGCTTTAAATTCACTGAAAACTAGGCCTCACTAATTTTTTTCACTTGCACTCCTTAATTGCTGTTCTTTATAATTCACACTCCATTCTTACCATCATTCTTTAATGATCCCAATTTAATCATGATTGACCTTGTCCCAAATTTTTTAAAAATGCCATGATGATGCGGTTTATAGTAAACTTGGACAAAAATACATTTAAGTGATATCAGAAGAGTTAATTTCAGCTACAGCACATTCCTGAGTGAATTCACTATTGTGTATTTTGTATCACAAAACAAACTAACTAACTAAAAAAAACCTAGTAAAAACAGGCCAGTAAGAAGGTAGAAAAAGACTGGGGATTTTTTTTTTAGCAGAAAGAAAATAAAATTAAAATATATATATATATATATATATATATATATATATCCCTGCAATATTTATGTCTGAATAAATTCTGGAAGTTGTGAAGTTGTTAGAAGTTTTATTGATTTACATAGTGTGGAAGTGAATGTATTGCTTAAACAGACCTTAAAATTTTCATTCTGAAAAGTTATCCTAAAACAGAGTGCCTTGTGACCTATTCTGAACACTAATTAGTCAAACAGTGCAGTACGACAGGGAACAGGCATTCATGAACTCATAATACAGGCTCTGCCCTTAAAACAATTTTTTTCCAGTCTGCTATCATTTTTCAACACTGATATCATTTAGTTCTACACAGCATTCTGTTCCCATTTATTCTGAAATTATACCAGTTCCTTCTTAATTAAAGTTTCTAACTCATTTTTCCTAAGATAGCTATTGGTTTGAAAGGTCATAATAGCTTTGGAGAACCTTTAAAGTGTTCTCAGTCCCTTTAACCATTAATTTAAAGCACAGAAACCTGTGCCTTCCTACCAAGCAACAAAAATTTAATCATCTTCATTCAGTTTCTGTTTGCTGCAAATTGAGTGGCATTATTCCCCAGCCTTTTTATTTGAATGCACCATATAGGTACAGTATATATTCATGTATACTAGCAACTGCAACAACCCACTTATGCTAACAGAGGAATTCATCTGCTTCAAAACAGGGATGAGAATGAATCTGAATGTTTGTCAAAGATCCAGCTAACCAATGTTAAGTAAATGACTCAGGCTGTATTCAGAATTCTCCCAACCAGGTACATTGTCGACCCTTTTTCTTACTTTCTTCATACAGTGGTAACTCATTTTTGTCAACATTAAGATATACGATGACACCTAGGGCAATAAAACCCTAGGGCCATCTAAACCTCAAAAATATCAAATGTTAAATTGCAGTGCTACTGACATCTTATAGTGCCTTTTCTTCAAGTCTCAGAGTTTTGATACAGAAGATAGCAGGGATGGTTTCCCTTCAAAGAGAATGCCTGTTTCCAATAGTCCCTGTCACATTCAGGCAGACTTGGATGAGAGTAAAAAATGAAGCATGATTTTTTTGTGCTTGAATTATAATGTCATAATAATTCCTATCAAAATGCATGCATTTACACAGAAGACTTCAAGCTCTTCGCTAGATCTTGCGCTTACTCTTGCAGGCACATGAAGAGCATATACATGAATAGGTATATTCAGGCACACGTATTTTTATTTTGTGTGCAGTTACATATATATATATATATATATATATATATATATATATATATATATATATATATATATATATTTAAAATCTCATCCCATATACAAAGACATCAATGCATAAATGTGGAGCTCTGAAGCTAGGAGTTATGATACTGTTGCTTTGTAGGAAGTGAAGACAACATCCACTGCCCCCAGTCTTACACTTCCTGACACATTCACTTCACTCCTTCATGATTCCAATAGCAACTTAATAACTAGCATCGAGATTAGCATGGACTGATATTTTGGCAAGTGTTGTCATATTCAGTAGACTTTCCTGGTAGCTTTCACACAAAATGAAATTATCGAGAGAAGCTTAGCCAGGTCAGTATTTTTCTTTAACATGACAAGGTTTCACGTCATGGTTTATCTCCTGTCTCTACCACAGACCCCAGTTCATGTATTCCAGTAAAAAATTCTCAGTGTCCTGACAAGTTTCAACTAAGGAACTCAGGATGAAAACCTCTCTAGAATTCGCCAGCCACAGAGGAAGTCAAGACTAGCAGCCTGCATTTTTGCATAGTTTCTAGCTTGCTTAGCGGTGCTTGAAGCAAGGAAAAAGGATCTACAGCGTAGTCACAGTAAAATATCTTTAGCCATCATCTTCATACTTCATATGTTCATACATATAACAAACTTCATTTGTTGCCATTTGACATTTGCTCTTGACACAAACCAAGTGCAAAGTATAAGAAAAAAAAACATATGCCATTCTATTATGCATCTTCAGTAAGACAATAGTCTAATTGCACTGTGGTCTGTCTTAAGACTTTAATGCTAAGTGATAGAAATATTTTCTTCAGTGTGTGGTTTGGAGCAAGGCAGAAGATAGAATGGAAAGCTATACAGTGTGAAAGACTTCTAAATAAGACATGATAAATCATGCCTTATTGTAGCTATCATTATTGTATTTGGGATGGCAGTAATAATGATATAACTCCAATCTTCTTGGAGGGCAAAAAAGCAAATTTTATTGAAAGGCATGTCCTTTTTGTACATTTTTATGATACACTGAACATGACTGGGTATTCAGAACAATACTCTGTGACCATTTTTTAGAAGTAAACAACAAGTCAGAATAAACACCACCTGCAAACTGTTTTTCACCTTAACGGTTTTTCACCTTCCAAGGATTGTTTTTGATTCCTCCTCACAATTTCTCAGGCTAGTGTGAAAAAGTCATGTGACTTGATTTCACACAGACTTAGGCTCTGCTGTTACTGCCTGATGCCTAAGAAATTCCTCTGACCACTGTCAGTTCCTACAAGTAGTTATTATACCTTATGTATAACAGGTTACCAGCCTAAAATATGACTTCTTAGAAGTGTCCTGGTTCTATGTTTCTTTGATTTGATTTAGGACATGTAGCATAAAATGCATGATGCCTTAGCTTTGAATATTTTGCAAGATATTAACCTGTGCCTGCTGAAGTGAGATGTGGCATTTACAATCAACTCCTTCTTCTCATAGACACAACTGCTAGTTGAGCTGAAGGGCTTTTGTTCCTCTCCACTCCTCTTCACCCACAGCACTCCGAGCTTAGAGATGTTCTGTGTTATTCACTACATTTGAGTGGTGGCTTTCACTTTTCCAGAAGTCAAAACCACAGGTGATCTGCCTTTGGCCTGTTAGGTAAATTGGTTTCTGTCTCCTTTTTCTGCCTCAGCTTTTCCAAGTGTAAAATGGCAAGGACGTTACTTCAAGGCCCATAGGTTTAAATTAATATGTATCACTCCAGTAACTGGCTGTAGACATACATCTGCAGCTGCTTCGGACCTCATCAGCAATTCTCTCTGCTAGCTGGTTCAGACTGGAGGAACTTACTATTGCCCAGCTCAGACCCTGTGTCTCTGAAGTACCTGGCTTGAACCTATAGTCAGTCCAGTAGACAATCCTCACACCTTCTATTCTCAACAGCTCCCAGCATAGGCCACCGGTTTGTGGCTCCCAAACCTCTTACCCTATATACCAGTGATGTCTGCTGTTGCTGGCACCTCATGCGCACCTCTGTGACCCATGTGACCCTGTGACCCATAACTGGCACTGAGCCTCCACACATGAATACTCATCCAGGAAACAGAAATTATGTCCGGCGGGCAGGACAGACAGTGCTGAACATCCCCTGCACGTACACATCTCCTTGAAGTAGAACACTGGACCTATAGGGATAACATGGGAGACAGGGGCCACACTTTCTAGAGCAAAGTTTCTACTTTTCCTAGGACTATACACCAAGATGCATTTGTCTTCCTGCCACAAAAAGGGGTTCTAATCACCTCTTCTGCCATGAACTTCACAGCAGGGTCAAAGGGTTCAAATTCCTTGCTAAATAGAGAAAAAGTGAAAAATGTATAATTAGTTTTTCTGGTGAATATGGGTAGATCTAGTTTGGTTTCGTCCATCTGTTTACTTTTTATGATCTGATGGATGAACTGATAATGGTGGGCAATTTTCATGTAATAACAGAGGTATGATGTCCTAAACAAGAGACAGACCAATGAAACCCCAGGAAAGTCATGCCATAGTGTTCCTAACACATGACAATTAAAACATATTCCATTGTTCATCAGTTTTCTGAGACTGAAGGTGTTTGGATGAAAGAGTGCATGTAAATAAAGCCTGAAAGCAGGGACCTTTTTTAGCTGCTTTCAGTCTAGTTTATTATATTTGTTTTACTGTGCTGATTATAAAATGGTTACATCTGGGGAACATATTTTAGAGCTGTAATTGTGTACTCTTCCACCAGTGTCTGTCTGCAGCTGACAGCACAGACGAAAGGACAAATCCTACCATCTGCCTAGCACATTATCACCTTACTACACACATAGATCCACTAATTTTAGACTATTCATTTGACAATGATCAAAGAAAGGAAATATCACAAAAATCAGAGCAGAATGAAGTAGCCAGATTTATGATTTTTTACTGACCAACTTGATTGGGAAGTAGACTAATAAAAAACTGAAAGCTGATGGGAAAAAAATAGAGATTGCCCTACACATAATTGTTTTTACACAGGTCTGTAGTTAGACATTTTGCAAATTTTTTTTTTTTTTTTTAATGAAAAGCCAAACCCAAATGAACAGCCACTTTGTAGAAAAACACCTTTTTTTTTTTTTTTAAAATAATTTTTTTAAAATCTTTGTTTATCTTTTAAATACCACTGGCTCAGGAAGTCTGACAAATCCTGTTTCTCAGAAGAGAGAAAAACATTGTTGACTGACAGTTTTTTGGGAGGATAAATATTGGTGCAAATCATCCCACCCTTTTTGCTAATTTTTTTTTTTTTTTTTCCAGAGGCAATTGGGCAACTAGCTGAATGATTCTTTATCCAATGTAACCATTTTGATGCTATTCTAAGTAGTATTCCCATTGTGCAAATATTTTGCAATTCCTCTTGTTAATATCTAGGATCTTGTCTGTTGTAGACTAGGATGAAAAAAGGCTGGTCCTGTCAGTGTTGTATTAATACCCATGAAGGCCTCATTTTTACTATAAAGTTAAAAAAATGGAAGGCAAAAAGTAAAGTGCAATAACTTTTCCCCACAACTACATCTCGCACACTAACAAAACTGCTTTACAAAATTGAACAAAACCATGGTTTTCTTCCTGTCAAAGTACTGTAAGTGAATGATACACAACCACTCTGTGGTAGTAAACCTGGGAAGACTGAAAAGTGGAAAGGGAGACTGAGAATATCTCAGTATGCATGGGAAAAAAAAGAAAAAAATCTATCTATCTATATCTATCTATCTATCTATCTATCTATCTATCTATCTATCTATCTATCTATCTCCAAACCAAAATCCCATGCTATGGAAAAGAAAACATGTATGCTCATAAAAGAAGGCATGAGTAATGCAATGCAGCTGCTGTTTGACAACAGTTTGTCCAGCTGAAAATATTACTTCTGTAATGCAGCCAAGGTGAATGTCAGCTTAGGTTATCTGGAGTGGAAGTGCCAGAGACATGGGTGAGATCCTTACAGGAAGACTTAGTAGACTTGTACTTAGCTGTGAGATCCAACTTAGTCAATTATACTGGCACTGGCATCTCTTTTTGCTCCTTACCCTTCTTCCTGTGTACTTTGCACACTCCCTGTGCCCCATCTTACCTTCTCATTCACCCCTACTGAGCAGACAGACCACCTCTTCTGGAAGAGAGATTCTGTCTTTACTCCTGTTAACACAACACTGGTCACTTCTGGGAATCATAACAAAGGCAAGATGTAAAGTAAAACTCAAGCTGCACATAGACTGTTGGAAGCATGTTTTCCCTAGTGCAGTCCCAGTAACACGCAATTTTATTAATCCTTGTTTGCTTTCTAGAGGATGTACTTCTTCATTTTCTTTCCTATTTCCCAGCACTTTCCTAATGACAGCCTGTTTTGTGGAAATAATTATAAATTGCTAGAAGTTTAAATTTTACTGTCTTTTTCTGAGAAACAGAATGGAAGAGAATAGAAACATCAAAACAAGAAGTGTTCAAGTAGCCCAATTAAATAATAAGGTCTGTGCAAAATCAGTAATTTATCTAGGGCTTAGAGGGAGTCACTTTCAACTCTGTAAGACTGCATTGGGGCAAACAGTACAGTGTCTGTTACACCTGAGCACCTCTATCTGTCAGATAAACCTGCCCTACACATTTCATATAATAATAATAATAATAATAATAATAATAATAATAATAATAATAATAATAATAATAATAATAAAAAAGTTGCTGTAATACAACAGTGTCAGAGGATCAGCTGTTTCAAATATAAATGTTTCTGCATTCATGAATCAGCAGGAGGTTATCGACCTATTCTAGTCCATGGGCATTGGCTCTTAATTATAAATCCTATTAAAATGTTCTGTGAAGTGAATGTTTACATAAAAATATTTTGTTAGAAATAAAGGGTTTATTAAAACCTTTAATACCATGTCTTTAACATTCTCTTTTCATATAATGAGGCTACAGAGGCAAAACCACAGGAGTTAGGGACACCGAGATATGGAAGAAATCACTTGTTGTCTCTCCAGCTACTTATTGTGACTTCTCTGAATTTATCATCATATTAAGTCTTATCATCTTAGAAATTATATATATGTAAATCTCTTTATTAACTCTATTTGTACGAAGGACCACTTTTCGGGGCTAGTGTGCTGTTCTTAACTGAGTTGGATTCAAGATTGTATTGTAGGCTTGTGGTGATAACTATTTCCCATTTTTATTTCACTCCCTCAGAAACAGAATGCAGCAAATACTTCTACATAAATTTTCAATAATAACAACCTCAATTTTAAAGTAATAGCTGGGAAAAGAGGACTAATTGGCTAATACATGTAAATACATGTAAATGAAATATTAACATTTTATTGGTCAAGATTCTTTCTGGCCTTAAAAAATAAAAAGTATAATAAAAAATAAAATTATAATGTTCATAACACTTTAATCTCTAAACATGATCCAATGCTCACAATTTTTTTTTCCATGTGATCTCTCAGTTTAAAAATAGGCAAAACTTAAAAAGTACAGCCTCTGAATACCTCTCAAAAGCACCATACACTAAGATAATTGGCAGTTACAATAGAGCATCTAAAGGAACATTGAGAAAGAACTAATTTTAGCGGAAACATCCCTGAGTCACCAAGATGTGTTAACAAGCCAAACAAATTCAACAGGTGAAAAACAGTAATGTTAGAATAGAAAATCTGACTCAAACACTCCAAAACTAGGAAATTTCCACATCTTCTTACTACAGTCTTCTGTGGGAAAGATGTACACATGGTATTCTGCCAGGTGACCCTGAAAGAATGGGTCAATTTACATATCCTTCATGTACACCTGGAAACTTCCATGCTTGACTAAGCCTGAGCTTTTTTAGAAAGTTTAGATCTTTAAAGACAAGTAGATGACTGAAACACCATCAGTCATCTTTTAATTCTGTTCATGTAGAGTGTCTGTTACCCTCCCAAGTACATAAACTGTCCATCTCACATAAACTCTGAGACTAAATCTTTGATGATTTTTTTTTTTTTTTTTTTACATTATTATTATTCTGAACAGAAAAAACATCTTGGAGCAAGTCCAGAGAAGTACTGCCAAGTTTATCAGAAAAAATGGAGCACCTCCCCCATGAGGAAAGGCTGGGGGAACTGGGGTTTTTCACCCCAGAAAAGAGAATGCTTCAGGGTGACCTAATTGCAGCCTTGCAGCAGCTGAAGGGAATCTACAAGAGAAATGGAGAGACACTACTTACACGGGCATGTAGTGACAGGACAAGGGGGAATGGCTCCAAACTGAAAGAGAGTGGGTTTAGATCAAATACAAGAAAAAAATTCTTTACTGTGAGAGTGGCAAAGAACAAGATGCCCAGAGAAGTTGTGGGTGCCCTATTCCTGGAAGTGTTCAAGACTAGATTGGATGGGGCCCTGAGCAACATGTTCTAGTGAAAGGTGTCCCTGCCCATGGCAATGGGTTTGGAACTAGATGCTCTTTAAAGTCCCTTCCAACCCAAACCATTCTATGATTCTATGATTGGTAAAGCTAAAATATCATGTAAATGCTGCATTAATATTTGTATGAGTCATCTCAAATGCATCCTCTAGCTCTCTAGTGTAACCACTACACATTTATTTTTTATCTAATTAGAGGGTTTAAGACAGCTGTGATTGTCCACATATCAAGGACTGTGTCCTGTTCTGGGCCCCTCACTACAAGAAAGACATTGAGGATTGTTATGCAGAGAAGGTCAGCAAAGTTGGTGAAAGGTCTGAGTTCCATGAGAAGCAGCTGAGGGAGCTGCAGTTGTTTAACCTGGAGAAAAGGAGTGTCAGGAGAGACTTAATCGTTCTCTGCAACTACCTGAGGTTGTGGCAAGGTGGGGATCAGTCTCTTCTTCCAAGTAACAAGTGACAGAATGAGACAGAATGACCTCAAGCTGCACCAGGAAAAGTTTAATTGGATATTAGGAAACATTTCTTCACAGAAACCAGACAGGCACTGAAAAAGGCAATCCAGGAAAGTGGTTGTTTCATTCTTCCTATAGGTATTTCAAAGAGAGGTAGAAGTGGCACTAGTGGACTTGCCATTTTCAGGTTTATGGTTGGGCTTGATGACTTCACTAGCCTCTTCCAGCCTAAATGGTTCTATGAACAATGACTGGGTTATGTGGACCTTTGTATTCAGCTTAGCAGATTTTGTAGTCAACACAACAAAAAATTTTTATGCTGCTTTGAACTTTTGAGAAAACAAGTCCTACTTGCCTCCTACAAGCATCATCATAGGAACACTCATGCACAATTAACAGAAGTCACATTTTGTGGCTGGTTCTGTCTCCACTTCAGGCGGGAGATGACCTCCGGCTAGCTCTGGTCAACACAGCCACAGAATGTTCCCAGTCCGGGGGGCACGCAGGCTATCACCTGCTGGTCGGCTTCTCAGCAGCTGGACCAAATAGTGTCGTGACAGCAACGGCAGCAGAAGAGAAAAGGCTGGCTCTCAGCTTAGCAGGTTAAAAGATGTTTATTCAGTGGACTGGAAGTCCACAGCTGGTCCAACCTCAGTCCAGTGAGGAGCTGAGAGGCTGAGGAGCTGAGAGACTGAGAGAGCCTCTCTGCTACCTTATAAGCAGGGGAGTGGTTCCACGGGGTTACAACAAGACAACAAATCAGGGGATCCAGGGGGTAACAAGGTGTGCCCACCCCCAAGCCTCTGACCAACCACCTCCAGAGGAAAGGAATTCCCCCAGGGGAACTATCACCTGAAGCCCTCTCCCTGAGATTTCGCAATCCAGGAGGGACCCCTGGAGAGACAGACAGGCAGAGGGGATGGATAAAGATAGGTGGGAGGTGGGAAGACTGACATAAAACACCTTATTACACAGAAAACACAAAAGAGTTATAGAAATGGGGATACAGTGAAATGAACCATAACATAAACTTCTTATAAAAAACTAACAAAACACTTCTGCACCACCACAACATTTAAAGAAATTTTTCACTGAGTTTTTAGAGCCCTACCAAGTACCACACTGCCAATCCTTTTTAATTAATGAGAATACTGGTTTTCTACCTGTGAGTTCACATAAAGATGGTCTTTTGATTTTAATCCCACTTGTTCAATAAATTGAAATGCTCTGAATTATTGTCCATGTGTCCATAGTCAAATATAGGTCTTCAAACTTCAAATTTTCCCTCAATGCCTTTGAAAATCACGTTTTAGAATACAATTTTAAGCAATACCATAAATGTCAACCAAAAATTCTGGGAAGCAGACCTACACCTTCTGTGACAACTTAGCAACACTCTGCCTTTTTTTTATTTCTTCTTGTGTGAATCATGGCCTTAGTTTTATATGCTCTGGCTTTTGTCACTCTAGGCCTCAGTTGTTGTTTTTGTCACTATAATTTTGTCAGAGAATTATCCAGGCAGTGCAGAATGGGCAGGAATACTCAGCACAGCAGTGCAATCTTTCACATTATCCTAATACTGTCTGGCTTGGCTGTATTAAAGCACATAGCTCTAAGACAGGCAGCAGTGGAAATATAATTTGCAAAGACTTATTGGAAGGCAGAGAGCCCCTAATGAGATGAGTAGTTTAGAAGTCATGATACCAATCCTATTTCTCGCAGTAGACTCTGTCAGCTTACTTTCTTTTTCTCTGCCCCACACCCACTACTTCTCTGTGCTCAAAGGGTTAACAGCAAATCAGACTGAAGTGGCCTGCATAACCATGTCTTCTGCATGACTGATACTGCAATCGATCTGCAGCGGTTCATTTTCTCTCTGGAATCTCTGCCTACTGAGAACAAATACAAACACATGTGGAACCAATAGGAAGCAGACCAAAGGGTTTAAGAGCGTGTACCAACCTATGTCAGAAAGTTTTCACTTAACAGATGGGGTAATTAATAAAACAGTCAAGTGGTATGACTGCATCAAGGTGCCTTTAAGTGCTTACAATCCTCTTTTGTCTTACTGCTGTAGTGTACAGATGGATTCCAACTGAGAATAAGCAGTGCATTGTGCCCATATTTGCCATCATACAGTGTCACAGTATTTATAGGGTGCCAGGTGTCTAATGCTTATTATTTTAAGCATAAATAGGAAACTGGCTCCTTCCCTTCTAATTCCCCCTTGCTCTAGTATTTCGAGTGATAAAGTGATAATCAGGATAGAATTAAACTTTGCAAGTAAATCAGGCTTTTTATCAATTTATAAAGGATGGATTTGCCATAAAGTAAAGCTAACATAAGGCTGCCCTCAGTTAACATGCATCCTTACTGTACTGATCATACACAAATTCTTTATAGGGTAGTGCAAACACCCCACAGCATGCCTCAAGATATTATATGTTGATTATCAGAATAAGATAATATTTTTTCCCTCTAGAGTATGAAATGCAAAATTGTCTTTTTCCTATTTATGACCTTCAGGGACTTTTTACCAGAATTATTAATCTCAGTGTCTCCACAAATTCAGCTGTACTCTTCTGCGCCTATGTCTCACCTTCATTCTCCTTTTCTTATCTCCCTTTTCTCTTTTTCTTTCCCATTATCTTTTTTCCCTCAAAATTGCATATCATAGCTGGCAGAGAACAACTCTCATTCTTGGAGAGGGCTGTTCTCAGTTAACCATAAATAATTTCAGTGTCCTTTGAGATAAAAATACTTTAAAAATACTTTTATGCTCAAAATAAAGTATAATAAATGTTGATCTGTATTTTACATGCATCAGCAAACCTTACTTCTCAGTCCAGGATAGAAATAGAGCAGTGAAGGTAAGATTGTTTCCTCAGGATCACTGACTTAAACCTTGGGATCATCATATGCTGCCCAGCTGCAAGCTATTGTTCTAGCAATGCACTAGAGAAGGACATTTAGCAAGACACTTGATACACAGGCAGCCTGGTATATTTTGAATTTTACTTTCTCCTTTTGTTAAGCCACTAAATGGAGGAATGAAGTCTAGCAAAAAGACACCATTGCAAGATATTGGAGTGTTTTAGTTGTAAGAAATAAGTGTTTGATTCTATTCCCCTCACATTACTGCTTTGTCATAACATACAGCATAACTAATAATTTGCTTACCCTGTGAGTTCTGCATTATAGATTTTATAATGGTTATTGCTGTAATGTTTTTTTTACCTCAAGTACAAATTACCTCAAATTAAAAATGGAAGACTGATTTAAATCTCAGGGCAGACAAGAAAGAGCATCACTTTATCAGCATCAGAAATATTCTGTTGATGGTAAAAAGGGAGGAAAAAAAATATGTTTAATATGATCTTTATTTCTCTCTCTCTTTTTTTTTTTTTTTCTTTTTTTTTTTCTTTTTTTTTTTCTTTTTTTTTTTTACATAACAAAGGCATTGCCTCAAATTGTTTTTCACTCTGGTGAGTAAGGTTTGCAGGATCAAGTCCTGGCTATTATAAATGTAATGAGCATGTCAACTTCACCAAAAACTCATAGTCACCCCCACCCATTTGTGAAATCATTAAATTAGATGCCACTCACAGAGAAATCTCTCACTGTGACTGATGATGACTACATGCAATTTCCCCAGTTATATTTGTTCCAATTGAAAATAGAATTTGCTGCTGGTTTTTCTTTCCCTACTCTGTGTTCGCTCCACTTACACACCAGCTAACAAGTTCACCAGAAGGAGAATATTTTTACTCAAGACAAGACTTCTAAGTGAGGCTGGAAAGCATTGCAGGAAACGAGTGTTGCTTCAAAATTAAACAAAATGGCTATAAAACCAAAGACCAAGTCTTCACAGCAATATAATTGCAAACATTCATAAGCTCGAATCTGAAGAAAAAGGAAGCTTCAGCCAGCCCTAACCAAACAGAGTCCTACGGCTCCACTAGTGCAAGTTAGTCCTTTAGATAGCAAGCTTGACAGCCATGTCCCAAGCTCTCGTACACTTACCTGTGTGGATTGAGAGAGTAGCATGTGCCACACCTGCCCGCACCTTTGCATTGGGCTAGAGAACATGTAGTCAAATAGAGGTTGACTTACTGCAATGTCTACAACGCGACATCCTTGATCAAACATCCACTAGCCAGTTGTGGTAAGAAGGAGTGACAACACTAGGGGAAGGAAGAACACGTTAAATTTCCACAATAAAAATTACACCATCCTTTCCCCGTGAGGAATGTTTATTGTCATTTTCATGACTAAGATCTGGAACTAAAAAAGCTGTAGGTCTCAGTTTGGTTAAACTCATTGGTTTCTTTGTTTTATGCTGCACACATATTGTTTGTAGATTAAGACACATCTGGAGGAGGAATTGCCTTCTGGACTTAGACAAGATTCTCCTTACCTCCTCCAACACACCTGGGACACCTGCTGCAACTGCCTGTAATTGAAGAAATAAATGTCTCTACATTGATCCATGGACATGTAGATCCATCATCTGCACAGGAAAGAAAGGAACTCTAGACACAGCATGTCAGACAATTCTTTTAAAGATTTACAGTGTGATGGCAATATAGTAATGTCCAATGGAGTGATGCGTTCCACTGATTTCCATAAAGTTGTAACTGTTGTTTCTCCACAACATTATCTTCTCCACATTTCAACTTACCTCGGCATTTTTGCAGCATAATACCCCTTGTATGGCTGGCAGATCCAAGAGTAGGTGGAAAGCATGTGACTCCAGAGAAGCACCCAGCTTTAACTGAGCCAGAAACCAGCCACTACCACCACCTCATTCAGGCCTGCACAATGGAATGGGGAAGAGAACTGAAGCAGTAAAACAAAACAAAACAAAACAAAAAAAAAAATCATGAGTTGAGATAAAAACAGATTAAATAGGCACAGCAGAAGCCACATGTACAAGCCAAGCAAAACAAGGAATTAATTCACTGATTCCCATGGACGGGCAGGTGTTCAGCCATCCCTAGGAAATCAGGATTCTATCACATGTAACAGTGTCTTGGGAAGAAAAATCCCACAACTCCAAATGTCCCCTTTCTAACCTTCTCTCCCCAGCTCTATATGGTGAGCATGACACTCTGTGGTAAGTAATATCCCTTTGGTCAGCTGGGGTCAGCTGTCTTGGTTTGCTGCCTCCCAACAAGTTGTGCACCCCCGATGCACTCACTGTTGGCGCGGTGCGAGGAGAGGAAAAGGCCTTGATGATGCGTCAGTGCTGCTTAGCTATAACAAGGACATCCGCCGTTATCAACACTGTTTTTGGCACAAATCCAAAACATAGCTACACACCAGCTTCTAAGAAAGTTCACTCTATTGGCTAAGACCACTACAAATATTCACCAGAAGCTTTTCTTTTCATTGGGTCTAACACTGTAAGGCAACACAAATGTCC
>JAKJHU010002737.1:0-26942 GCA_022316685.1 Progne subis subis
AGCTCTGCAGTCCCTGGAGTTACTAATTTCATCATGAGTTGTTTTATTTATTTTTTTATATGGCCTTACTGAGTGCTTCACAGACACGAATTCATCCTCACAACACACTTGTGAAAAGGATACTGTAATTTTAGTTTTAGAGGTAGGAAGCTAATGCACAGCAGTTGGTATCAAAATCACCAAAAATGTGTTTTTCAAGAGTGGCTTACTGTACAATTTTTCAGAACATTTGTTACCTTTATAGCATAAATTTAAAACACAGGCTCTCTTGGGTTTAAGGGTAGCTCTGATTTTCAGAGCTACTGAGAACAGGGTTCATCCAGGGTTGGCACCTAGAAAACAAACACAATTATTTGCCATTGGAGAAAAGTGTGTTGTAAATCACTCAGACTTATGAAAGAATTCAGTTATCCGGAATGATATTCAGCTGATTAAATTATGAGTCTTCCAAAATTTTCAAAACTCCATTTGCAAAATTTTTATTACATGCCTTCTAATTTCTTCCCCAAATGAGCCGAGGAATCCTATTGACATTGCATAAGCTCACACATAAATGGAATTAATTTCCAGGTCCAAGTCCATGCCGTTGCTGCATGGAGTCAGAACTCCTGCAGGGCAGTGTCTGTGTGTTTAATTGTGTAAATAAATTCTGGATCATAAAGCATTTTTACAAAGGGTCTCTAAGTCTTTGGAATGTGCATCTTCAGTTCTATAATTTTCTAACTTTCCGTCTGTGCTTTTATGAGCTTTATAGTCACCCTATTTTTTTTTTTTTTTTTTTTTTCCTCTCTAAAATACCTTCTTTTGCATTCAGCTTTATTAAAAACATGGCCTTATCTCCAGCCTTCCCAGGACACACTCTGTGCTGTGGTTTCCTAGCAGTTTGCTGGACAAAGGAATTTGCATTGGGAGCACACGGTTTGGGTTCCGTTCCAAGTCCTGGGGACTCTGTTGGCATCCTGATCTCTGCAGGCATTTGTTGGCCTCCAGAAATATATTGGGCTTTTTCCTCTTTTTCCTTCCCCAGCTTCACCAGTCAAACTGGTTCCTCCTTTTCCCTATTTTGCCACTGATTTATGAGTGGCAAATACTGAAACACCCTCCATGTATTTTCTATTTCATTTTGAAGTAATGTTAAGGATTGTAAAGCACTTTTTCTCCTGAACTGTAGTCCCGGGTATGGTAATACCATTAATATTGGAAGTGCACAGTATGATCAGCATGAACAAGATGTCTGGAAGGCAAAGCTTTGTTTCAAACAATCAATATGACAGATTTCAAATGAATTCCTGCACTAAAAAAGTATTAAATTGTGAGAATCACTGTTAACTCTGGCCAAACACGCACACATATATTTTTAGGAAATAGAATAGAATAAAATAACTTTGTGATTTAAGAAAATTGCCTCCCCACTTTAAATTTTTCAGCTTGATGGATCCACAATAAGTCCTTGAGCCAGGAGTTTGGGTTGCTGTTGGCAACTCCTGAGCTTGCTGCTAAATCCTTGGGGATGAAGGTTGATGAAAGGCTGGGTGAACCTTGCTATGATTTACCTCCTTCTATGCCCAGAGCCAGCTTTGGAGCAGTTTTGCTGTCACATAAACAGGCAGTATTTTATTGGAGATGTTGGATATAGAGATATAGAATGGGATCATAGAATGATTTTTGAGGTTTGGGGCTTTTTCCCCCCTTCCTGCTCTTGGATGATTGGGGATTGTCCATAGTGAAAGATTATTACAGCCAGTATTATTTCAGATGAAATTTTTTTTTAAATCTTCTGAACTTGATGTCCAGCTCATCTATCCAGAGATACTTCTGTGTAACATGCAGCTTTAATCTTATTTGATGAGATTAATGATTCCTCTTAAGCAGGAGATTCTAAATGGGGAGGCAGTTGGGGTTTTATTGTTTGGGTTTGTATCTTCTGATGTCTGTGGAATGTTTTCTCCTTTCCTTCTGGAATAAAGGAGAACTTTTATCCCTCTTCCTTTCACTTTTTTATTATTTTTCTCTCTGTTGTCTGAGTTTCCCCCTGCTGATTGAAGCAGTGTAATCTGACACACTTAATTAAGATGTACACTGCTGTCTTGATTTGAAAAAGACAGTTGTCTGCTAAGGAGAGGCAAGCCTCCGGGTTATTATAATTTAGAAGATTAAAAAAAAAACTTTCGGTCAGAGCTATAGGGAAAAGGAATAACAGTCCTTTACTAGTAAATATAACAGGACAGACAAACAACAACAGCACTTATAATAACAGTAAAACAGAACTAAGAACCCTGAGGGCAAACGGTGGCAAAGTCCGTCGCTGATGGCTGCAAGCTGGAAGCGATGGATTTGTCCTCAGCAGGCAGGCAGGGGGTGCCCCGGCAGGCAAAGTGGGCAGTGCCGAAGAACTCGCAGCGGCTGGACCCTGGGCTGACCCAAAATCCAGCAGGGTAACGAAGAAACTCCGAATTCCTGGGCGCTCTAACAGATGATAGAATTCCCAGGACCAAACTCCTCCGTTAGCTGTGGACTCCAGGCAGCTACCCGTAGTCCGACCGTCCTCCCCGGGAAAGCTGAGAGAAGTGAGGCCACCCCCCAGCTCTCTCCTGAGCCTCCTCCCTTCCCCAAAACCAAGTGATCAACTTCTTTTGTCAGGTTAAGCACCGCTTAAACTGCCCCTACTTAAAATCTAGCAACTCATGGCGGGGGTGGGGGGGGGGGGGGGGGGGGGGGGGGGGGAATTCTACAGGAGAACTTAACCCTCAACATTATCCACCCCAAATTTTTCCCACCCTAACATATTATATTGAATTTAAACCTTTAAATAATATACATATATATACACGTGAATATAAATACAGACACAGTCACAGTATTCACCGAAAAACAAGGTCCCCTTGAGGTATGCAGCGGGTCTCTCTATCCTTTTGCATCACCCACTATGTGCAGCCAGGTCCCTGAGCAAAAACCACCCCACGAGCGGGATTGTCTTTGCTGGAGGCAGAATTAATCCAGACAGTTTTTCCCAGCATTCTTCTCATGTGTACCACTGGAACCTTATCTCCATCTCTTGTTCTCAGGGGCTCAGACTGGGCAGGGCCTGCTCGGTTGGTGGAACCTCGAGTGTTCACTAACCAGGTGGCCTTTGCTAAATTAATCTCCTAGTTCTTGAAAGTCCCCCCACCCAGTGCCTTCAAAGTGGTTTTAAGCAGGCCATTGCACCGTTCAACTTTCCCGGCTGCTGGCGCATGATAAGGAATATGGTACACCCACTCAATGCCATGTTCTCTAGCCCAGGTGTTTATAAGGCTGTTCTTGAAATGAGTCCCATTGTCAGACTCAATCCTCTCAGGGGTACCATGTCTCCACAGGATTTGCTTTTTAAGGCCCAGGATGGTGTTCCGGGCAGTAGCGTGAGGCACAGGGTAGGTCTCTAACCATCCAGTGGTGGCTTCTACCATGGTCAGCACATAGCGCTTGCCTTGGCGGGTTTGGGGAAGGGTGATGTAGTCAATCTGCTAGGCTTTCCCGTACTTATATTTGGACCATCGCCCGCCATACCATAGCGGCTTCACCCGCTTGGCCTGTTTGATGGTAGCACACGTCTCACAGTCATGGATAACCTGAGAAATACTGTCCATGGTTAGATCCACCCCTCGGTCTCGTGCCCACTTATAGGTGGCATCTCTGCCCTGATGGCCTGAGGCATCATGGGCCCATTGAGCTAGGAACAACTCTCCCTTGTGTTCCCAATCTAAGTCTATCTTTGACACCTCTATCTTTGCAGCTTGATCTACCTGCTCGTTGTTTCGGTGCTCCTCATTAGCCCGACTCTTGGGGACATGGGCATCTACATGACGGACTTTGACAGGTAGCTTCTCTACCCTAGTGGCAATGTCCTTCCACTCATCTGCAGCCCAGATTGGCTTTCCTCTACGCTGCCAATTGGCCTTTTTCCACCTGTCCAGCCAACCCCATAGAGCATTGGCCACCATCCACGAATCAGTGTAGAGGTAGAGCTTTGGCCACTTCTCTCTTTCAGCAATGTCCAGGGCCAGTTGAACAGCTTTGAGTTCAGCAAGTTGGCTTGACCCACCTTCTCCTTCAGTGGCTTCTGCAACCTGTCGTGTGGGGCTCCATACAGCTGCTTTCCACTTCCGGTTCATCCCTACGATGCGGCAGGATCCATCAGTGAAAAGAGCATAGCGTGTTTCTTCTGCTGGTAGTTGGTTGTATGGTGGACCCTCTTCTGCACGTGTCACTTGTTCCTGCTCCTCTTCATCTGTGAGACCAAAGTTCTCACCTTCTGGCCAGTTTGTAATTATCTCCAAAATCCCAGGGCGATTTGGGTTTCCAATGCGGGCACGCTGAGTGATGAGGGCAATCCATTTGCTCCACGTGGCGTCGGTGGCATGATGGGTGGAGGGAACCTTTCCTTTAAACATCCACCCCAGCACTGGTAGTCGAGGTGCCAGCAGGAGTTGTGCTTCTGTGCCAATCACCTCTGAGGCAGCTTGAACTCCTTCATAGGCGGCCAAGATTTCCTTCTCTGTTGGAGTGTAGTTGGCTTCAGACCCTCTGTAGCTTCGGCTCCAGAATCCCAGTGGTCGGCCCCGAGTCTCCCCAGGCACCTTCTGCCAAAGGCTCCAGGACAGGCCATTGTTCCCGGCTGCTGAGTAGAGCACGTTCTTCACATCTGGTCCTGTCCTGACTGGGCCAAGGGCTACTGCATGAGCAATCTCCTGTTTGATCTGGGCAAAGGCTTGTTGCTGTTCAGGGCCCCAGTGGAAATCGTTCTTCTTGCGGGTGACCAGGTAGAGAGGGCTCACAATCTGGCTGTACTCAGGAATGTGCATCCTCCAGAAACCTATGGCGCCTAGGAAAGCTTGTGTTTCCTTCTTGCTGGTTGGTGGAGACATTGCGGTGATCTTATTGATGACCTCAGTGGGAATCTGCCGCCGTCTATCTTGCCACTTTACTCCCAGGAACTGGATCTCTCGGGCAGGTCCCTTGACCTTGCTCTGCTTGATGGCAAAACCAGCTTTCAGGAGAATTTGGATGATCTTCTCTCCTTTCTCAAACACTTCCATTGCCGTGTTCCCCCACACAATGATGTCATCGATATACTGTAGGTGCTCCGGAGCCTCACCCTTTTCCAGTGCAGCCTGGATCAGTCCATGGCAGATGGTGGGGCTGTGTTTCCACCCCTGGGGCAGTCGGTTCCAGGTGTACTGCACGCCCCTCCAGGTGAAAGCAAACTGAGGCCTGCATTCTGCAGCCAGAGGAATGGAGAAAAATGTGTTAGCAATGTCAATGGTGGCGTACTATTTTGCTGCCTTGGACTCCAGCTCGTACTGGAGTTCCAGCATGTCCGGCACAGCAGCACTCAGTGGTGGAGTCACTTCGTTCAAGGCACGGTAGTCCACAGTCAATCTCTATTCTCCGTCAGACTTGCGCACAGGCCAGATGGGGCTGTTGAAGGGTGAGTGGGTTTTGCTGACCACCCCTTGGCTCTCCAGCTCACGGATCATCTTGTGGATGGGGATCACGGCATCTCGATTTGTCCGATACTGTCAGTGGTGCACCGTCGAGGTGGCAACTGGAACTCGTTGCTCTTCTACCTTTAGGAGTCCTACTGCAGATGGGTTCTCCGACAGTCCAGGCAAGCTATTCAATTTCTTAATGCCCTCTGCTTCCACAGCTGCTATTCCAAAAGCCCACCTGAGTCCTTTAGAGTCTTTGTAATAGCCGTTACGGAGGAAGTCTATGCCCAAAATACACGGGGCCCCTGAGCCAGTCACAATTGGATGTTTCTGCCACTCCTTCCCGGTCAGGCTCACCTCAGCTTCTAACAGAGTCAATTCCTGTGATCCCCCCGTCACCCCGGCAATGGAAATAGGTTCTGTCCCCACATATTCCGATGGTATCAGTGTACACTGCGAACTAGTATCAACTAAAGCTTCGTATTTCTGTGGCTCTGATGTGCCAGGCCATCGAATCCACACCGTCCAATAGATCCGGTTTTCCCGTGCCTCTCCCTGGCTAGAGGCAGGGCCCCTCTAGCACTGGTCATTACTCCCTTCCTGGGCATACATGGTAGAGGTTCCTTCACAGGGATCTGACATATCCTCACTTCTATAATACCTGGCAGCTTGGTCATGTGAGGTTGAGGCTACCTTCATCTTAGTGGAACCCCCTCGGTTAGTGTTTCTCTCTTTGAGCTCACGCACCCGTGCTGCCAGGGCAGAAGTGGGTTTCCCATGCCACCTTCCCATGTCTTCCCCATGGTCACTCAGAAAGAACCACAGGTCAGCTCGTGGGGTGTACCCTCTCTCTCTAGCTGGGGGCCGTTGAGCTCTGACTCTGGGGCCTGTAACTCGCACCAGTGCCACACAGGAACTGTTCCTCCTCATCTCCTCCCTCACCTCCCTCATCTCCTCTCTGAGTTCCTTAACCATGGCAGAGACCTGAGCCTGCATTGGGCCACTGATCATGCTCTCATAATTTCTAAGCTTGTTGGCCACAGAACCCACTGTCTCTCGGTTGTTATCGGCATTAATTGTTGCAATGAAGGTGGCGTATTGAGATGGTCCTAGAGTTGCCAGATTCCACAGCATTTGCCCTGTGCACCTGACTTTGTCGGGGTCATTATCATGCTGTCCACCCCTCCCAAAGAGTACCTCCAATACCGCCACTTCTCTCAGCTGTTGGATCCCTTCCTCAAGGGTCTTCCAGCGCATTCTATGATGGTGCTTCTGCATTCTGTCTCTGTGGACAAACCTCTCCCTTACACTCATTAAAAGCCGCTCCCAAAGGGAAAGGGGCCCTGGCTCCCTTACAAATACCTGATTCACACCCGAGTCCTGGGTCAAGGGTCCCAAATTCCTTGCCTCACTACTATCTAGCTGCACGCCTGTACCTATAAGGTCCCAGACCTGAACTAACCAGGCTGTATAAGCCTCATGTCCCCGTCGTGCAAGATCTTTTTGCAGATTACGGAGACTTTCATATGTCAGGGACTCGGTGATGATCTCAACCTCTGAGTCCCCCGCGGGTTGTGAGGGCCCTCCTTTCTTATCCTTGTTGCCTGGGTGCTCTGATTTCACCTTGTACTTCTTTGTTTCCACAGGGGCCACTGCTGCTGGCTGTGGCTGCCCCTGTGGTTCAGCTGGAACCTGGACGGTTGTAACGTCTGTGGGTTCCGCTGCTGCACCATCAGACTCTCCTTTGTCGGGGCAGGGGGAGGGTTTCCCAGCAGCTGGGGCTAATGAGGCTACTACAGGGGCAAGGTACTCCCTCAGCATCTCACCTATCTCCTTCACCCAATCTGGGTGGTTTATTCCTGAGGCAGGCTGTGGGGCAGGCTCAGGCTGTGGGGCAGGCTCAGGCTGTGGGGCAGTATCCTTATTCTCTAGGGGAGGTATCAGGGTGGTTACCCAGTCCAGTCTCCCCTTATCTCTAAATGCTACACAGAACAGGCATACCAGCAACACCAGCCACTGTATGATGTCATTAACATTCAAAGATTTGAACCCTTCAAAGACTGGTGGGGTAGGCCCAAAGAGCTGGGTGAAGGGTTGGGAAAAGGTTTCCCCTGGTGTCATTTCCTCACAGTATGTACCGTTCTTAAAGTAACCCCAAAAACACACAGTCAGTGTATGGTAGCCCTGAATCCATGTGCCTGCCTTCCAGAGAAAATTAAAAATCCATGATTTCCTCACTTCGTTAACCCATATAGCAAACTGGATGACAGCCACAGCAACCTTAGTTACAGGGCCCATGTTTAGAAAAGGGCCTGCAAATGGGAGGAATACGGCCACACCTACATGCCACCCGAACCAGACAAAGGCAGACTACATGATGCCCAGTACACAACAATGTAGGCACTTAAGAACTGTTATTCCTTTTTCTCTCAATGCCCCTCGAGCCCCACGTTGGGCGCCAAATTCTGTCTTGATTTGAAAAAGACAGTTGTCTGCTAAGGAGAGGCAAGCCTCCGGGTTATTATAATTTAGAAGATTAAAAGAAAAACTTTTCGGTCAGAGTTATGGGGAAAAGGAATAACAGTCTTTTACTAGTAAATATAACAGGACAGACAAACAACAACAGCACTTATAATAACAGTAAAACAGAACTAAGAACCCTGAGGGCAAACGGTGGCAAAGTCCGTCGCTGATGGCTGCAAGCTGGAAGCGATGGATTTGTCCTCAGCAGGCAGGCAGGGGGTGCCCCGGCAGGCAAAGTGGGCAGTGCCGAAGAACTCGCAGCGGCTGGACCCCGGGCTGACCCAAAATCCAGCAGGGTAACGAAGAAACTCCGAATTCCTGGGCGCTCTAACAGATGATAGAATTCCCAGGACCAAACTCCTCCGTTAGCTGTGGACTCCAGGCAGCTACCCGTAGTCCGACCGTCCTCCCCGGGAAAGCTGAGAGAAGTGAGGCCACCCCCCAGCTCTCTCCTGAGCCTCCTCCCTTCCCCAAAACCAAGTGATCAACTTCTTTTGTCAGGTTAAGCACCGCTTAAACTGCCCCTACTTAAAATCTAGCAACTCATGGCGGGGGGATGAAAAATTCTACAGGAGAACTTAACCCTCAACAACTGCTAATATCCAGAGTCCTCTTAATTTTTCTGCAGAGGGAACTTTTCCTGTTTCATTTGAAGAATTTAAGGAAAGCAAATATTGTGGGCATAAAATTTTTTATGAAACCAACTGTGTAATGTCGGAAAAGCAAAAAAGCTGAACAAACAGCCAAGCTGTTAGATGAACAGAACCTCCTTTGTGAAGGATTATTATCATCTATCCAGTGTCTAACACCTTTTCAAATAGTGCTTCTCTTTCTGAGGCATTTCTAATTTAAGGTGATGGAAGCCAATCTTTCCCATTTTCACAAGAAAGGAATTGCAAGGAAAGCAAGAAGAAAAAGTAGAATAGGAAGGCAGCTTTTTTGTGGGAATATGGCTGTCCTAAAACTGTCAGGGTGTCAATCTAATTATTTAGAATTATTTTTAAAGGCTTACAGAAACTTGGCAAATTTCCATCATGCTTGACATATAAAGGTTCTCATAGCCTAAAAGCCAAAACAAAACCAAATCTGCTTATACAGAAGAATAAAAGAAGTTACTTGTCACTAGAGGGCACGAAAAGAATGATACTCACACAGTCAAGTCAGGGCAAAAAAAAAAAAAGGGAAGTTTATTTTCTTGATCTCGCTTATATAGATTCTGGACAATGACCAGGGATTGGAGAATAAGGTTGACACCTCTCCACCCCACTAGTCACACTAGAAGTCCATCAATTGTCCCTCCTCCAAGGAGGAATGCGAAAACAATCACTTTGTTTATATTACAATCTGTGAGAAGACTCCACTACAAAAATACAAACAATCAGAAGGCTAAAAGAATATGGCAACAGTTGCTATCTTAAGTATTTTGAGAAGTGGAACTTGTCTTGCAGGAAGGAAAGAAGTGTTTAAATTTGGGCAAATGACTGCAACATATAAGACGCACAAAAAGTTTTTGAGGGACTTTTAATGGTATGAAATTTAAACAAAAACCTCCGTCACCTTCTCAAAGCAATATCATGGCATTTGTTTAAATGCCTCTGTGTAACTTTGACAGTTGAAATAGGATTAAAGAACCATTTTTATGGGGCAAAAGATCAAGGGGTACAAGAGTTCCCTGGTCATTTGTGGCTTTACAAATCTGCATCTTTGCTGTCACTGCTTCCCTGTGCTGAAATAATTGTTGACACTTAAAAACACACTGCTGTCATTATATCCTAGTTCTTTAACCAGATGATTCGGCAAGAAAATTTTCAAGGAAATTCCCCTGACAACTGGATATGCTGTTTTCTGGGGAAAAGTCTCTTCAAAATGTGATTTTAAATGGCTGATGCCTTCCCATATGTTTTCAAAGGTCAGAATTTAATTAAAAACCTTTAATTCACTTTGTCTCTAGGGGACAGTGGCAGAGTTACTCAGAAACTGATGAGTTTCTTGATTTGATGGCTGAGAAACATTTCCTTGTTCTCTAACATAGGTCAGTGTCATTCTTCAGAGTTTGTCTGACATATCAGTTATTAAAGAGCAACTATTTATTTCTAAATGTTGACCAGTCTGAGCCATCTTCACAGACTGAGAATCCTTGACTCTTGCAATATCTCGAGATAATGGGTACAGCTTGTTATTCTTTTCTCTGAGATCATTGTTGACATTCAAGAATAAACCAGAGAGACTAAAATCCCAATCGTGAAAAAAACAAAAAAAAAGAGATTAATCATTTTGAAAAATTCCTCCAGTGATATTTTGCTTCTAAGGGCAGGAAACAGACCAGTAAGGGAACAGAAGGAAAATTGGGAGCTGAGTCACTGGGATGGACAGAGCAGAGTAGGTTCTGATAAGGAAGGACATGGTAGGAAAGGCCTGGTAGGACAGGAATGGACATTCCTGAGTTTGCAGAGCCGGAGGAAGGTGGACAGAGAGCTGGGGGGAGAGGGCAGCAGTGGAAACTGGAAGGAGAGAGGTAGGAGAACCCTGCAGAGCAGGACTCACTCTGCACGTCACATGTAGGTGCCACTCCAGTAGGGTCTCTGCCACATTGGCCAAACCTGTGCATGTACCTCATCACTCCAATTGAGGTAAACCAAACAATTCTCTGGATATCACTGCCTAAGCTGAACCACATGAAGTAAAAAAATAATATAAGAACTTTTATATTTTTTTACATAGAATAATCTTTCCAGCTTTTCAGGTAAGAGATATGTCAAGGGGATTCTCTGCTCCTGTAATAGTCAACAAGAAACAAGCTCATTATTTTTCTCTTGGGAAAGCAAGGATGAAAGCTCTGTGTAGGATAATTTGAAGGCTATGAATCATTCACTAAAATTGTTTATTTTTTTATATATTAAATTTTAATAACTAGGATGAAAGAGCAAATAGCAAAATGTAGGGTAATTCTGTGTGATTAGTCAGGTTTTATGTCTCTCTGATGGCATCTGTTAAGAGATAAAATTATAATTTGATTTTTTTCCAAAAATACACAGATTAACAAGAGTCTAAGAACTTTAGGAAGAAACAAGTGGTAAAATTTAGTGAAAAGTTTATCACTCTGTCGTCTTGTGGCCTTAAAGATTTTAATCTGTTGGGTTTTTTGAGCGGGGAATGAATCTCGTCAAAGCAAGTGGGATGTTAGGACTGTGATATTAAATTTGATTTAAAAGTGTGGCTGGAAATGTGTTCCTGAAGTTCACCAAGTGCTAAAAGAGCAGGAATGTTGTGTAATGTTCTCATGAAAGGTTCACCGTGGAAATTCAGCATAACTCACACTAGATGGGCAAAATATCTGCTCCATATTTTTAATGGAGGTTCACCATCCCATTGTCCATGGGTCTCGGTTTTTAGTTCCGAGATTCAGGTGGTTTTAGAGTCTTTTTGCCTTCTGCAAAGCTCTGAGCCAGACGTAAAAAAAGAGACGGAGTCTTCAGGTTCTGATTTTTCAAGGTTGCGTGCTTTGTTTATTGTTTCTTATCTTACAATTTTCTCAGTGCCCAACAAAGGTCTGTGCAGCTGCTCGGGCATCTGGCGACTCCTCCCACACTGGGCTGTCGCTGTCTTTTATACTAATTGTTATGTGTTCTTTATTTATCATTATTTGTCAATACCTATCACTTATACTAAAAAAGTCATCCCTACTTTGACCCAATCTCTTTAAACTACTTTGTGCCACCGTCACTGCAGAAAATGGGGTGAGGGAAGAAGAAAGAAGAAGCAGGAGACAATGCCCCAAATCCTCCATCTTGCTCCCATTCACCTCTGTCGCCGTGACGCACAAAGCAATAACGCACAGACATAAATAATTCACAGGCAGAGGTTCTTCCAGCTTCTCCTCAGCCCGCGGAGAGCAAAGGAAGCCCCTCTTTGTTTATTCTTTACTTTTTTATACATTTGTGGATCTGGCAGAAGATTGGCTTTTTGGGTTTCCACCCCTCATCCTCAGTGGCCAGACCCACTGTCAGTTACAGTTGTTTTTCAGGTTAGAAATATGCAAACAAAGGACAAAGAATGAGAAACAAAGGGTTTGTTTATGTTACATCTATGGGAAAGGTAGAAAACTGCTCCTAATATTGTACAGTGACTAAAAGATCTGACTCCATTATGAATTTCAAGAAGGCTAATAAGAAAGCTCAGAAAAACCAGGGTAACATCTCACCCTTTTAACTTTAAAAAAAGAAAAAACAGAAAAAGAAAAATGAACAAATTTACAAAGGGAATATATACAAATTCAATCACTGTCTGTGGAGGAATCATCAGAGTGATCACTCGAGGATTCATCCACTTGGTGGTTTTCAAGTTGATCACGGCTTCCACCTTGCCTGTCAGCTGAATTCTGCCTCTGCGGTCGCAGGTCAGGACAGACACACTTTGAAGGTAGCCAGCGTGTCCCAGTGTCCGTTGACACACACGCATACCCTCGCCCCATAGCGATCAGGTCATAAGGTCCTTCCCATTGCTTGGTGACTAAATTTCGGACCCGTACCTTCACTTGAGGCTGTTGCTCATCATCCGAAGCCTGCAACGAGAGATGATGGTTCAAAACTACAGGATTATTTGAGTTCTGCAGCACTGTAAGGTGATTGATGGTGTACAAAGCCTTTGCCAACCGACTGTGTGGGGTTTCACCCTGCATTCCCTGTTTCTGCTTCTGAAGAACACGCTTGAGTGCACCATGATTACGTTCTACAATCGCCTGTCCCGTCGGAGAATGAGGGATGCCAAAGTTATGTGACACACCCCATGACTGTAGGAACTGCCATACCTGCTGCGAGGCATAAGCAGGACCATTGTCGGTCTTCACAGCAGAAGGTATGCCAAGAAAGGCCTGCCTCCAGTGGGCAATGACATCTCGGGCTTTCTCTCCTGTGTGAGCAGAAGCCCACATCACAGAGGAGAATGTGTCCACCGTGACATGCACATACTTGAGCCGGCCAAACTCGGCGACCTGGGTGACATTGGTCTGCCAAAGCTCCAAGGCTTTAAGGCCTCTGGGGTTAACCCCTGCCGGCAATGGCGCACCAAGGGCATGACAATCGTCACACAACTCGACAATTTCATTGGCCTCAGTGGCTGTCAGTTGAAACTGCTTCTGCAGCGTATGCGTGTTTTGGTGGAAAAACCCATGTGATGCCTTGGCCTGTGCAAGCACATCAGGCTGAGGGGCTACCCACGCTGGGTTAGCCAACTTGTCAGCCCTTGCGTTACCTTCCGCCACAAATCCTGGCAAGTTAGTGTGACTCCGTACATGCAGAACATAATATGGATGAACTCTGACCTGAATTGCACACCACAGGGCCTTCAGTAAATTAAACAAGGCAGGGTTACTGACCTCCTTCAACACTGAACAACCCAATCGCTGTGCGATGTCGGCAACATAGGCGGAGTCCGTGATCAAATTGAAAGGTTCCTGGGAAAATTTCTCAAATGCCATGACAGCAGCCTTTAGTTCGACCAGTTGGGCTGACCCATCCTCATGGCCTTCCAAAACCTGCCACTCATATCCATCCTGCCAGGTAACAATGGCTTTTCCTGTTTTGCCCAAACCGTCAGTGAAAACGGTGGGACCTTGCACTGATTCTTGGCTATTTTTGGGTCGTAGAGAAAATTGAATATTTTTGGCCACTTGCAATAGCTTGTGGCTAGGCAGATGATAAGTGATCTGCCCTGAAAAACCCTCGAGAGCACTTTGCAGTGAAACATTGTTTGCATAGCTCCAATCAAATTCCTCCCTCTGAACCGGGAGTATGATCTTTGAGGGATCTGCACCCATCAATTGCAAACAGCGTTGCCGGCACTTGATTATCAAGCGCGCAATCAATTCAAACAGTGCCGTCGCCGTCTTATGCGGCTGATGAAGCAGGAAGACCCATTCCAAGATGTGCAGAGGATCAGTCCAATCATCATTCCATTGGCCGATGATACCTGTAGGATGTAAATCAGGAGTGGTGATGAACACAGTGACATCAATGGAAGGTTCAATGCGGTACACCTGGCAAGCCAAAACAGCTTGCTGAACCTCCTCCAGAACTTTTTGTGCCTCAGGGGTTAATTCACGAGGTGACTTTAAATCAGTGTCCCCTTTCAACAATTCAAACAAGGGAGACAGTTGTGCTGTGGTCAGTCCCAAGTAAGGACGTAACCAAGTGATGACACCTACCAGCTTCTGAGCATCATTCAGTGTCTTCACCGATTGCACAAATTGCACCTCCTGGTGACGGATTGTCCGTTCCAGAATTTTGACCCCCAAATATTTCCAGGGAGGTTGTTGTTGTACCTTTTCTGGAGCTACCTGCAGTCCATGTGAATGCAGAGCATTCAACTACTGAGGCTGTACCCTCAGCAGCTCATCCTGGGTGGGCGTAGCCACCAAAATGTCGTCCATATAATGATAGACGTGAGAATCAGGAAACTGCTTGCGAACTTCAGACAAGGCATGGGCTACATACCATTGGCACAACATTGGCAAACTCCGCATTTCTTGAGTAAGAACTCTCCATTGATACCGCTGTGCAGGCTCTGCATTGTTTATTGTGGGTACCGTGAAGGCAAATTCTGGTCTGTCATCGGGATGCAGAGGGATCGTAAAAAAACAATCCTTCAGATCCACAATGAGGACCAGCCAGTCCGCAGGAAGCATGGTAATCGATGGCATACCAGCCTGCAATATTCCCATGCCTCCCATCACGGCATTGATCATTCGGAGGTCTTGTAGCAACCTCCATTTCCCAGACTTCTTTTTGATACAAAAGACAGGAGTGTTCCAGGGACTGGTAGATGGTTCCAAATGCCCCTGGTCCAACTGCTCCTGTACGAGTTCACGAAGGGCGATTAGCTTGTCATGAGGGAGGGGCCACTGGTTCTCCCAGATGAGTCTGTCCACCAGCCACCATAAAGGAGGCGTGGGACACTCTGCGCCCTTCATCACAGTGGCCCCGATCAAAAATCCATTCCCAATCGCACACCCCATGTGGCCAAAACATCCCTCCCCCAGAGGTTCTGAGGAATCTCAGTAACATGAGGCCAAAATATGGCTGTCTGTCCCTCCGGGTTCGTGATGGCCATGGGATTCTGGCTCACGTAGCATTGCTTCGTTCCTCCGAAGCCCGCGATCGGTGTCTTTGCCAGGGTCAAAGGCCACTGTGGGGGCCAAGCATCCAGGGAGAGAATGCTTACGTCAGCCCCTGTATCTAGGAGGCCACGAAGCTCAATCTCCGATGGCGTGGCACCAACCATGGACATGGTACACAGCGTCTCAGGACGGTCTTTGGTCAGGACAGCAGTCCAGCGCACCTGGGGTGGCCCTGTAAAGCCGAAGCCACCGTCTCCTCGCGACCGGTCCTCGGTTCTGCGAACAGAAGACTTAAAAGGAACAAGTTGAGCAATTTGTGTGCCTTTTGGAATAGTCAGAGGGAGGGTGGGTGTGGAGACCATTGTGTGAATCTGTCCCAAAAAATCCGCATCAATCAGTTCTGTCAAAGCCTGCCAAGCCAAGGGTTGATAGGTGTTATGAGTAGCACCCTGAAGGACAGGAAAAGCCTGAAGACCCTCAGCTGAAGCAGTAGCACCTGCCTTATCCTGCCCTGTAGACCCCACAGGGTCAGATGCAGGCACTACAGGTCCCGCACTAGCACTCAATCCTTCAACCTTAGCCTTTACTTCATCCCAGAACTGGCTGCAGTCTCCCGGCCTTACGGTCACCTGACGAGGGGGCGGCGTCCAAACTGTTGTCGAAGAGCCAACAGCGCGGGAACTTTTGCTCTTATCAAAGACCGGCTGCATTCCAGCCGTGTCCCCGCTCGTGCTGAACTTAAACACCTCACCGCCCGTAGCCGCCGCCGTAGCGCTCGCAGCGGGAAGCGGGGGCGGGGTCGGACCAGCCGCTGATGTTGGGCCCGCCGCATCCGCAGCGGAGCTGGAGCCCGCACTGGCCACTGGAGACTGGTCAGATGCCTCTGCGGCAGGCACAACTTCTGGGGAATTCACATCGCTTCTAAGCGGGGGCGGAGATCGCGTCTCCTTCCCCGGCGGGGCCGCGTCGGTCCCTGCCCTCTGCCCATTAGAACTGGCCACATCAGAGCCTCTTCTCGCCCCACGAGCTTTGCCAACAGCCCATGGGGACGGCGTGGGAGGCGGAGTGTCCGGAACCCCTCCGATAAGGGGTCCCTCGGGGGCCCGGGAGCCCGCGGCCCCCCCCAGCCCAGAGCAGGGCGAAGCTGTCAGCACGCGAGTGGGGGCGGCGCCTGCCGAGAGGCTGGCTGGGGCCCCGCCTCCGGCATCGTCCCGCGGCGGCGCCGGG
The DNA here is from genome assembly GCA_022316685.1 of Progne subis subis. Lineage (NCBI taxonomy): Eukaryota > Metazoa > Chordata > Aves > Passeriformes > Hirundinidae > Progne > Progne subis. The sequence continues at coordinate 16,333 of JAKJHU010002737.1, forward strand.
GCAGACGGGACCGGCGGGGCCGGCCCCCCCCCGCTCTGGCCGCCTTGCAGTGCGGGGACCGGCGGGGCCGGCCCCCCCCCGCTCTGGCCGCCTTGCAGTGCGGGGACCGGCGGGGCCGGCCCCTCCCCGCTCCGGCCGCCCTGCAGTGCGGGGACCGTCGGGGCTGGCGGAGCCGGCCCCGCCCCGCCCCGGCGGCTCCACTGCACGGGGGCCGGCAGAACGGGGCCCGGGCTTGACGGGGCTCCGCCCGTCCTCTGCCCGAGACCAGCGTCGGAACCCGAGGGGGGGGAACCCCCCCGCACAGGAATGGGGCCCCTAGTCTGCGAGCTGGGGGGGGTCGACTTAAACGCAGCTTTCTCAAATAATTTCCACTGCAAATACACCCTTGCGAGTTCTTCATCATATTCTATATCAAGAGAGTCCAGTATACAGTCTCTCAGGGCATACCACTGTCCTCGATTTAGAATAGATCCCAGAGTGGGAAAGAACCCATGCCGCCTGCCCCATGCGAATAGACTTTGAAGCCCGTCTTGGGATACCTGAGCACCTTTCCGCTCCAAGATAACCTCCCAAAGTTTCCAGACTAAAGAATCCTCCATAATAAAACACAACCCAGACAGAGGGGAAAGAATACCTCACCAAAACGTTCGCTCACTCGGGGTCACCAGATGTCGCCGTGACGCACAAAGCAATAACGCACAGACATAAATAATTCACAGGCAGAGGTTCTTCCAGCTTCTCCTCAGCCCGCGGAGAGCAAAGGAAGCCCCTCTTTGTTTATTCTTTACTTTTTTATACATTTGTGGATCTGGCAGAAGATTGGCTTTTTGGGTTTCCACCCCTCATCCTCAGTGGCCAGACCCACTGTCAGTTACAGTTGTTTTTCAGGTTAGAAATATGCAAACAAAGGACAAAGAATGAGAAACAAAGGGTTTGTTTATGTTACATCTATGGGAAAGGTAGAAAACTGCTCCTAATATTGTACAGTGACTAAAAGATCTGACTCCATTATGAATTTCAAGAAGGCTAATAAGAAAGCTCAGAAAAGCCAGGGTAACACACCTCCATACTAAAAACCCAAACCTACTGTTTTCTCACCCTGTGATAAGCTAAACTACTATCTTTCACACTCTTGTGGCTTGCAATCCATCCCACAGTGCAGAAAGCCTTTCCCATGGACTGGGATCAAAGCCAATGTCCCTCTGGGCTCTGGGCCAGGGTCCCAGACCCCCCTGTCACGGTCTCTGACCCTCCAGGGCAGCCAAAGGAATGCCCTGGACTCCAACACATGGGAGCCTTCAGTTTTCCAGGATCCAGTGCTCCTGTTTGTATCTTTGAGTTGGCAAAGAGAACTTTGTCTCTTTAGCTGCTGAAGGGACCACAAAGTCAATAGAACAGCAAACTGATAAAATTAAACAGCTCTAAAGAAGGAAATTCTGAAAGGTTCACCAGCAGCTTCTTTCTTCCAACTAATCCCATTCTATGCAGCTAATTTCAAGACTGGCAAGATTGAATTTGGACCTTTGGTTTTTACAAATGAAGTAGTTTATAAAGCAGACTAATTTAAGAGAATATCATACATTAGCACAATTTTGTTTTCTAGATATAGAGAAATGTAAAATGTTTTTTTCCCTGCCCTAACCGTGGCGTAGGTTGAGGGGAGGAGGACAAGGACCTATCAGAAAGCAGGCTGGGATATTGGCAGCTAAGTTGACCAATGAGAACTGTCAGTGCGACTTTGGAAGGAACATTTAAAACTTATCTGCAGCTGGCCACCCACTCTCTTGCTTCAGTGACTTGCTATGAGGTAACGGGGTGGTCCGGGCCCGGCCCGGCCTGGGTCGGGCTCTGCTGCCTCTCTGGGCGGCCGGGCCAGGCCTAGCCAGGGGTCTGGGGGCCACTGCCCACACGGGGAAGGCTTAAGCTGGCTGAGCCCCTTTCTCTTGCTTGTGGGCAGGGGAGAGGGGCAGCTGCAGCTTAGCGGTGCGGGGCCATGTGCTCAGACCATGGCAGAAGGGGCCAAAACATGGCCCAGCTTAATCACCACTGGCAGCGGAGAAAAGCAAGCCTGCAGCTCCATAACAACTTTGAGCTGGACCGCCTTAAATGAGACTGAGAGGTGGAAAAAAGGACATTTGCCAGTTTCTTCTACCAGCTCAGCGCTTGCACGTGGCCTTTGCAAGCCCGGGCAAAAAATTTAACCCTTTCTTAGCAATACAGAACTTTTAAAGCACAATTCTTCTTTGAGAGAAAGAAGAAAAGAAAACAGAAGGTACATAGAACAGACGCCGCATGAAGTCAGTTAGATGAGAAATGAAAGAACTAATAATATTGGAATAGGATTGAAGAAGTGGACATTTTTAACCGGACTTTTCTAAAGTAAATTATGAAGAAATGAACTGTTCTTTGCAGCATTCTTAGTATTATTTTTGGGTTGAATGCTATTCTAATCAAAATTAAGGACTGGTGTAATAGAGATTTATTTGGGAACTTTGAAAACCCCCGCTCCTGGGTCGAGAAAGGAGGTCTCAGCCTTTTGAGACAAAGATAATTTTAGACTAGAAGAAGTATTCGCAAATAATACCCCAAGTACACTGAGAAGCTCTGCAGATAGAACATCACAGTCTGCGAAAACTCCGGGCGGCAGCAGATGTGTGACAGCACTGGACTATTGTGTCTTGTAGCAAACATCTTCATGAAAGATCTTAGAAGGACTCTTCTCCTAAAATAATGTGTAGTTATGTCTAAGTAGTGAAGCTGACTGAAAACCCTAAGTTGTGTTTTTCTATGTTGTTTAATAAGAAAGTTAATAGTTTGTAAGAGGAAAGAAGCGTGTTGTGTTTTTAAAGTTTCATCCTGTTTTAGGGGTTTTTTTTTTCTATTCTTTTAGTGTGTGTTAATAAAACCATTTTTTGTTCATTTTCAAGCTTAAGCCTGCTTTGTTTATTTTTCTCCTAATCTCTCCCTCCCACAAAAATATTAACACTAAAATCCCTACATTAATTAGTGTTTCTGCCTAGTTTTATTAAATTAAAACCACAGCAGAGAACAAGTGAGATGGGGAGTGTGATATATGTCCTAAAGTTAATTCGTGTTAAAAGATATAAGATGTAATTCATCCCCTATAAATATAAGTTTTATTTCTAATATACTATGGGTTAACTGAGACAAAAGCTGCATGGAGAGGGGTACAAGGAATTTCCTTTTGCCAGAGATTGCACAGGAGGGACACGAGGATACCTCTGCCAGGAATTGTTAAGGGGAGAACAAAGACAACGGAAAAGGGAGATGGAGAACCCGGAGAAGCAAATGATTGCATCAGATCGATATCTCATCCGTCTCCTCCTGACATTAACATCTCTACACAGCACCTGGACACGACGATTAAAAACATTGTCTCCCTGAGCAAATCTTTTCAAACACCAGAACCCGAACATGAATATCTAATGAGGCTGCCTCGGAAGAGGGAACCTCGGAGCCCCGATTTTCTCTCAGCGATCCAGTGTATAAAAAGAGACGGCTCCAAACCAGAAATGTGAACTGGGGGGATGACATACTGACAGAGTGTGTTACCGCGTTCACCCAGCTCTGATCCCAGGCTCGACGCTGTCCTTTTAATTGTAGCTATCAGAGACTGTCATTTTGTCTCTCAAAAAAATTCTAAAATTTTGATTTATAAAATTTAGTCCATCGTATTTATTACAATCTGGTGACCCCGACGTGACTGGCGTGATATTGGGACCCTCGGACCCCTGTCTCTGACCAGGAGGCGCCCTGCTGAATTCAGTGGCCTGGCAGAGCCGGCGGGGCCGTGTGGAACTGATCGGCCACACGACAAACTTAAAACCAAAAAGCCACACTTAGAAGGGATTTAGGCGAGGTCAGAGCTCTCAGGGAACTCGGGGAGGTCTGGGGAACAGAACCTCCAGAGCCGCGGAGAAGAAGATCAACTCGTAAAAATCTATGTGCACAAAGAACCCACGCAGGAAAAGGATCATAAGTATTGCGTGGTTGAGTGGGAGTGACCGAGCGTGTGAGTGAGACGTGATTTTATCATGAAGCGAGTGGGGACCCCAAAACCGCAGTTCCACTTCCCCGCGAGGGGTGTGGTCGGTTGCGGGGGAAGTGAAAGTTTCGAGGGTAAACACGCACCTCACACGTCAAGCCCAGAAACTCGGGGAGTTTCAGAGGGGGGATCGGTCACAGGAAGGCTGAAAGGGAAGGATACGTCCTTACCGGAGTTCTGGGACTGGTAAACCTTTCAGCCTCGGACCAGGAACGGTCCAGGGGAGAGAGTAAGCAGGAGAAAGAGAGCTCGTAATCACCAGGAAAACCCCAAGAGGGATCGATCACCCTTAAAGGGCCAGTAACTGGTGAACCGACACTATGGGACAAGAGAAAAGTAAAACCAAAGAAAAGGTCACAGGGAAGTCCAAGAAGGGAACCCTTAAAGGAATCCCTGAAATCCCGATTGAAAGTCCTTTGGGGTGGATGTTAGAACATTGGGAGGAATGCTCTATAAGAAAAAGGAGGTCAAAGAAACAAATGATACACTACTGTATGGAGGTGTGGGGAGGAGTTGAAGTTCGGGACCATGTAATATGGCCCATCTTTGGGACATTTGAGAAATGGATTTGCACGGCATTAGTGAATTATGTGAAGGAGGGAGGGAGTAAAGAAGAACATGAGTATGCACAGGTCTGGGAAAAATCGATGCTAGACTTTTACCAGTGAAACTAAGGGGTCCCGGGACCACCTCGGGTGATAGGTGGGAGCCTTTAGATAACCTTCCTCCACCCTACCTTGTGCCTTCGCCCCCTCCTCTTTCAAATCAGGGAAAGCCACAGGACCCCGTAGGATCAGGGTATCCCTCGGGGCAAGGGACCCCCGGCCCCTCGCTGCTTCCATCCGCCCCTCCCCCGGAGTCACAGCCCTCACAGGCAGTGGCTCTGTTCCCACCAGTCGGACTCCCTCCTCTACTGGAACCCATTGCCAGCTCCCCGACCGTCTTGGGGGATAACACAGGTTCCCCAGACCCCGACCCCGCTCCTCAACACCCAGCCACTTGAGCTAGATTTAGCGGTGTTCCTTAGCCCTGCAACCCCAGCTCCACCGGTTTCATTAGAAGCTAAACATACTCCACCCGCTAGGAGGACTAGGAGACAGTTAAAAAGATTGAATGAGGTAGAAAGTGAGGGTGAAGGCAAAAAAGCTAACCTCTTCCCTTTAAGGGAAGTGCCCGCAGCCCCAGGAATTATCGGGTACGTAAACGTACCGATTAATACCAGCGATGTAAGGGCTTTTAAGAAAGAAATGGGAAAGCTTATGGACAACCCCTTAGGAGTATCTGAGAGGCTGGATGAGTTCTTGGGAACGAGTATTTACTCATATGAGGATCTCACAGCAATCTTAAAGTCTTTGTTCAATACTGAGGAGAGAGAAATGATAAGGCAAGCGGGAATGAGGGAGTGGGAGCGCCGGAACCCCCAAAGTACCCCCGAGGATCAAAAATGGCCAAGCCAGGATCCTCGGTGGAATGCCCAGACTGAGGAGGGTAGAAGGAATATGATCGATATGAGAAATATAATAATCCAAGGAATTAGAGAAGCAGTATCTCGGGGACAGAACCTGAGCAAGGTATTCGGGGAGTGTCAGGGAAAAGAAGAGACCCCTACAGAGTGGTTGGAGAGATTAAGGAAAAGTCTCCAAGTATACTCTAGGACGGATCCTGATTCTCTTGTGGGAGAAGTATTGTTGAAAACCCAATTCGTGGCTAAATCGTGGGAGGACATACGGAAGAAATTAGAGAAAATCGAGGGGTGGCAGGAGAAGGGATTGCAGGAATTACTAAGGGAAGCTCAGAAAATATACATGAGGAGAGATAAGGAAAAACAGAAAATACAAGCTAGGGTACTTGTGGCGGCTGTGAGAGAAGCCCAGAAATAGGAGCATCCCCAAAACCCGGGAAAAACATTAAGGAGGGGACCCTCGAAAGGACCAGTCCGTCTGCAAAAAGGGACCCCTGGTAATCAAGAAGAGGGACCAGAATGTTTCTATTGTAAGAGAAAGGGGCACATAAAAAAGGATTGCAAGAAAAAAATAAAAGATGAGAAGATATTTAAGGAAGATTAGGGATGTCGGGGGCTCTTTATTTTAGGGTCCTTAACATCAAGAGAGCCTGTGATAACCCTCAAAATTGGACCCAAGGGGACAGAAGTGGATTTTTTAGTGGACTCTGGAGCTGAAAAACTACTTTTAAACAGTTGCCTCCAGGGTGCCAAGTAAGCAAAGAATTTATAGTGGTCATAGGGGCTAAGGGAGAGCCTTTTAGGGTCCCCATAGTAAAAAATGTAGAAATTAAATCAGAGAATAAGGTCTGCTTAGGGGATATGTTGTTGGTAGAAGAAGCTGATTATAACCTGTTGGGCAGGGATTTGATGGTTGCATTGGGTATTAGTTTAATTGTGAGAGATTCACAGATAGTGGTCAGTATCTATGAACTAACCTGTGAGGATGAGGAGAAAATTAACCCAGAAGTGTGGCATACGGGGAGGGAAGCGGGGAGGCTGGACATGGATCCTATTTCAATTGAAATCGAGAGACCTGAGGACCCCATAAGGGTGAAACAGTATCCTATTCCCCTAGAAGGGAGACGAAGATTGAAACCTATAATAGATGACCTAATAAACAAAGGAATTTTAGAACCATGTATGTGCAGATATAATACCCCAATATTAGCCATAAGAAAGACAGACGAGAGTTATAGACTGGTGCAGGATCTGAGAGCAATAAATGAGAGAACAAAAACTCGATTTCCTGTGGTTGCAAACCCATACCCACTTCTAAACAGAGTCTCCCTGGATGATATATAGTATTGTATAATAGATCTAAAGGATGCATTTTGGACCTGCCCTTTAGCCGAAGGCAGTTGTGATTTCTTTGCATTTCAATGGGAGGACCCTGAAACAAATCGTAAGCAACAGCTGAGATGGGCCTCCCTGCCTCAAGGATTTGTGGATTTGCCCAACCTATTTGGACAAGCCTTAGAGCAATTGCTAAGTCAATTTTCCCCTAGGAAAGGGACAAAAATCCTGCAATATGTAGATGACTTGCTAGTTGCAGGAGAAACAGAAGAAGAGGTAAGAAAATGCACCACTGAGTTATTAAACTTTTTAGGAGAAAAAGGTTTAAAAGTATCTAAGCAAAAGTTGCAGTTCACAGAACCTGAAGTGAAATATCTGGGGAACTAGAGTATCAAGGGAAAGAAAAAGTTAGACCCAGAAAAAGTGTTTGGTATACTAGAATTACCTCCCCCAAGGAACAAAAGGCAGCTACGCCAAATGTTGGGGCTTCTGGGGTACTGCAGAAAATGGATAGAAGGGTATAGTGAAAAGGTAACATTCCTATATGAGAAACTAACCACAGAAAAGGTAAAATGGACTGAGCAAGATGACAGGGAATTACAGCGACTAAAAGAAGCCCTGATAGCAGCCCCTGTCTTGAGCCTCCCTGATGTGAACAAAAAGTTCCAGTTATTCATCGATGTAAACAATCATACAGCCCATGGGGTCCTAACCCAAGATTGGGCTGGGGATAAAAAACCTGTAGGTTACCTTTCAAAATTATTGGATCCTGTAAGCAGGGGATGGCCCACATGTTTGCAAGCTATAGTGGCGGTTGCCCTATTAGTGGAGGAAGCCAAAAAGATTACCTTTGGAGCTCCCCTGGTAATTTATACCCCACATGATGTGAGAACTATTTTGCAGCAAAAGGCAGAGAAATGGCTTACAGATGCAAGGCTCCTGAAGTACGAAGCCATTCTCATTCATGCCTCTGAATTAGAGTTGAGGACAACAAAAGCTAACAATCCAGCAGAGTTTCTTTTTGGGGAAGCATCAGGAAGGTCCACCCATAATTGCTCTGACTTAATAGAATTGCAAACAAAGGTAAGGGCAGATCTGGAGGATGAGGAATTGGAAGGAGAAAAGTGGTTTGTAGATGGCTCAGCCAGAGTTATAAAAGAGAAAAGAAAGTCAGGTTATGCCATCATAAATGGGAAAACAGGAGAGGTAATTAAATCAGGTCCATTAAGTGCATCTTGGTCAGCCCAAGCATGCGAGTTGTATGCACTTTTACAGGCTCTAAGGGAACTAAAAGGAAAAGTAGGAACCATTTTTACTGATTCCAAGTATGCTTTTGGGGTGGTACACACCTTTGGAAAGATTTGGGAGGAGAGAGGATTAATAAACACTTGAGCAAAAAGTTTAGTGCATGAAGATCTGATAAGACAGATCTTAAAAGCTATAAGAGAACCAAAGGCTATTGCCGTTGTATATGTAAAGGGACATCAAACAGGATTGCAGTTTAGAACTAGGGGAAATAACTTAGCTGATCAGGAAGCAAGAAGGGCAGCTCTTCTCACACTAAGCATCCCTGAGAATCCCAGGGGCGACCCCCAGGAATTTCCCCCTCATCCCACTGAAAAGGAGGTTGAGGAATTCAAAAAGATAGGGGGAACATTAGAGGAAGGAAAATGGAAGCTACCTGATGGTCGAGAATTAATCCCCAAAGCCTATGCCCAGAGAATACTAAGGAGGTTGCACTCCCAGACCCACTGGGGAACCCAGGCATTAGCTGAACAATTCCTAAAATTTTTTGGATGTAAAGGTATCTTTACATTAGCAAAACAAGGGGTCCAGAGCTGCATGATATGCCAGAAAATCAATAAGTCTAGGATCAGGCAGGTTACACCAGTGGGACATCCCTTAGCGTACCGCCCCTTTGGGAGAATTCAGGTAGACTTCACCGAATTACCAAAAATTGGAAGACATAGGTATTTATTAGTAATAGTGGACCAATTGACCCACTGGGTGGAGGCATTCCCAAGCTCCCGGGCAACAGCCCAGATGGTAGTACGAAGGTTATTAGAAGAAATAATACCTAGATATGGGATCCCAGATTCCATTGATTCGGATCAGGGAACACACTTCACCTCCAAAATTACAAAATATCTTGCGGATGCCCTCGGAATTAGATGGGAATATCACACACCCTGGCATCCCCAGAGTTCGGGACAGGTGGAACCAATAAATCAGACATTAAAAGCTCAGATATCAAAGCTTATGCTAGAAACTAAGCTGTCATGAGTAAAGTGCCTACCCTTAGCACTCCTGAACATTAGGACACAACCCCATTCAGGATCTGGTCTGTCCCTTTTCGAAATGTTATATGGAATGCCATATGAACATGGAATGCCAGTGGGACACCCCCGAGTGGAAGATTGCCAGATCCAGTCTTATCTTGTCCTAATTAATAAAAATTTACAGGAACTCCGAAAACGCGGACTAATCGCACAGAGCACACCCTTGGGATTTGCCATTCACAAAATCCAACCAGGGGACAAGGTGCTGATCAAGACGTGGAAAGAAACACCGTTATCGCCTCACTGGGAAGGACCTTTCCTCGTCCTCCTCACCACTGACACAGCTGTGAGAACAGCAGAAAGAGGCTGGACCCACTCGTCTCGAGTAAAAAGAATTGAACCACAAGACAACTCTCCGCAGTGGAAAATCACCTCAACTCCGGGAGATTTAAAGCTGAGGATTCACCGAAAAACCCAATGACCAGCGCTTACCGGCTAAGTTGTAACCAAGCAGGGTGTCCCTGCTATCCTTTTCTTCACTTTAAATGCAGGTATTGTAAACAAATTTGGGTGACTGTGACTGGGGAGCCAAGCCCTGGGTTTTGTGTGGAAATTGTTTAGAGGAGGAAAGAAGGCTCACAGACCTTTTTCTATACCTTGCCACGGAAACGGGCCTTTTGGAATTAGATTCTTTTGAGTGGTTCCACTTCTTCACAAACGGGATAAGAAGAAAATTAAATAAAAAGGCAGAACCACTAGTAATTGAGTGTAGGAGGACAGTAAAAGTACCCTGCATAGCTGACCAGAAAAAATTGGCCAAGTGGGAACAGTACAAAGACGGTATGCTCAAAGGAGCACCCACGGGGGCCCGGAAGAATATCCTTGCTGCCAGGAAGATGGTTTACCCCGCCGCCAGTGGCAACCCGGTGGGCGAAGGGATGGGCAGAGGGATACACCTATGGGTAACCCTAGTGATCCTGAGCCGAGCCATGTACCTCACGAGTGGCCTCCCCAACCCTAAGGAAAGAATGGGGAAAGAAACAGACCCACAGGAGACTCAGCTAGAGCCTACCTGGGGCCAAAATATAGAACCTAAGGTACATATTAACTGTCCAAAAATGCAAAGGGGGGAAAACTGCGAATATAATGATAGTGGGATCCAAATTAACAAAACAAAAGAAAAGGCCAATCACCCGACGGCAATGTCTAGGAAAAGGAGAGGGCTAAGTAGCATACCCTTAATCCCCATATGTAGAGAATGTAATAAAACTGTGTGGATTGGGGGTAAAAGGGAATCTACCTTTGTAGGATATTTACAAGTAAACAAATTGTGTTATGATAAAAGCAAATTAGAGATGTGTACCCTCAATGGGAAAACATATTGGGTAGGACAGAATGAAAAACTTCGAGCAGCTTCCTTGAACAGCGGACCTATTCTACTAGACTTACTAAGTAATAACGATGAAAG
>JAKJHU010002738.1:0-26928 GCA_022316685.1 Progne subis subis
GCGCCTGCTGCCCCGCACGGCTCCGCACGCCCGGCGCCATCCCCGACACCACCGACAGCACCAGGTTCTGCATCTGCCTCAGCTTGGCCACGGCCTGGGGACGCCGCAGGGACCCTCAGAGACGCTCAGAGGGCGTCCCCGCGGCGCCAGCGCCGTCCCCACGCCCCGCAGGACTTGCCTCGGGCTGGCTGCTGGGGTAGGCCAGGCGGGGCACGGAGGAGGAGGCGAAGAGCAGGTGGAAAGCCACGGGCAGGAAGGGCAGGTAGCGCAGCAGCTGGAAGCTCTGGCCCTGCAGCACGGCCCGGCCCAGCAGGTCGGAGAAGCCGAGCCACTCCAGGGCCAGGCACACGGAGCCCAGGCTGGAATCGCGCACTTTGGTCTTGAGGAAGTTCTCGAACAGCCCCTGGAAGGGTGGGCAGCTGCCGGGTCTCGCCTGGCCGGGGTTCCCAGCTCACCCCAGCCCCGAGCTCAGCTCCGGCCCCTCCTCGGCTGCTCTCACCTGGGCCAGCTTCTCCTGCTCTCCCGAGGAGATGGAGAGGTGCAGGATGTGGTGGAAGCGCTTGGGAGGAGGAATTGAAGCCCCCGGCGTGGGGCAGGTCCTCGTCCCCCAGCAGGAGCTGGGCTGGCAGAGAGGGATCCATTCCTATCCTGTGGCTGGGGGAGCCCAGAGGGAAGGGAGGAGGGGAAGAGCTGAAGAGCTTCCCCCAGGGCTGGAGGGGCCAGCAAGGAACCGGTTTGGATCCTTGGAAACTGGACTGGGGGCAATGCCAACACTGGATTATTGGGAGTGGAGTGGTGAGAAAGCACCTGGAATGGCTTTAAACTGAGAGAGGAAAGGGTTAGAAGGGATATTGGGAGGGAATATTCCCTGGGAGGGTGGGCAGGCCTTGGCACAGATTCCCAGAGCAGCTGTGGCTGCCCCTGGATCCCTGGCAGTGCCCAAGGCCAGGCTGGATGAGGCTCCTGGGACAGTGGGAGTGTCCCTGGCATGGCAGGGGGTGGCACTGAATGGGCTCTGAATCCCAGGATTCTGTGATGGACACAAACCCCCTCAAGCTCTCCAGGTCACGGAATCACAGAGCATGGCTCCAAACCCCATCCAGCCTGCCCTGAACACCTGCAGGGCTCCAGGGACAGCCACAGCCCCTCTGCGGAACGGGAGCACCACCCACGAGCACCCCAGAGACCCCCAAACCTCCTCCTACCTCTGGGGCCTGGGGAGCTGGAAGATCTCCTGCCAGATGGAGAAGAGCCCCTTGTTGTGGTCCTTGAGGCCGATCCTCATGGTCTGCACCGTCTGCACGCTCAGCTCCCGCTGCCCTCGGCCGTGCAGGAACTGCGGCAGGAGCCAGGGCATGGAGGGGACCCCAAACCCCGGGAGAGCCGGGCACGGCCACCCCCCCGTCCTGAGAGCACCCCGGGGACAGGGCCACGCCTCAGGACCGGCCTGGAAGGGGCTTCTGTCCCCTCTGTGCCCCTGTGAGCCTGCAGCTGCAGCAGGAGTGTGTCCCCAGGGCCATGGCCGTGTCCTGGTGGCCATCCCGGTGTCCCCAGGGTCATCCCGGTGTCCCCAGGGCCATCCCAGTGACCTCAGGGCCATCCCCATGTCCCCAATGTCATCCCTGTGTCCCTAGGGCCATCCCAGTGACCTCAGGGCCATCCCCATGTCCCCAATGTCATCCCTGTGTCCCTAGGGCCATCCCAGTGACCTCAGGGCCATCCCCATGTCCCCAAAGTCATCCCCACGTCCCCAGGGCGATCCCCACATCCCCAAAGCCATCCCCATGTCCTGACAGCCATCCTTGTGTCCCCAGAGCCATGCCCATGTCCCCAGAGCCATCCTGTTGTCCCCAAGGTCATCCCCATGTCCCCAAAGCCATGTCCATGTCCCCAGGGCGATGCTCACATGCCCAGGGCTCTCCCAGTGTCCCTAGAGCTATCACCACGTCCCCAGGGCCCTCCCCGTGTCCCCAGGGCCCTGCGGTGTCCCCAGGACCCTCCCCATGTCCCCAGGACCCTCCCCGTGTCCCCAGGACCCTCCCCATGTCCCCAGCACCTGCAGGGTGTTGATGCAGGAGCGGATGTCGTTGTCGGTTTTCTCGCAGAGCGCCAGCAGCGCGCTCGTGTCAGCGCGCATCCCCTGCCGGAGAGCGATCTGCGGGGACGGGGACGGGGACAGGGATCAGGGACAGGGATCAGGGACAGGGACAGGGAGGGGACAGGGAGGGGACAGGGATCAGGGACAGGGACAGCCAGGGACAGGGATCAGGGACAGGGACAGGGATCAGGGATCAGGGACAGCCAGGGACAGGGATCAGGGACAGGGAGAGGGACAAGGACAGGGATCAGGGACAGCTGGGGACAGGGAGGGGACAGGGATCAGGGACAGGGACAGGGAGGGGACAGGGATCAGGGATCAGGGACAGCCAGGGACAAGGATCAGGGACAGGGACAAGGACAGGGATCAGGGACAGCTGGGGACAGGGTGAGGACAGGGATCAGGGACAGCCAGGGGACAGGGATCAAGGATCAGGGACAGGGATCAGGGACAGCCAGGGGACAGGGAGAGGACAGGGATCAGGGACAGGGACAGTGACAGGGATCAGGGACAGCCGGGGACAGAGACGGCCAGGGGACAGGGATAGCCGGACCCTCAGGGGGACAGGGAGGGGACAAGGATAGCCAGGGCTCAGGGGACAGGGGACAGGAACAGCCAGGGGACAGGGACAGCCAGCCCCTCAGGGAGGGGACAGTGGGGCACAGACCTCGCCGAGGCGCTGGGCGAGGCGGGAGGGAGCGGTGCGGGGGAAGCTGAGCAGGAAGGATTGCTGCCGGAGCGGGCGCAGCGCAGGCACGTACCTGTGAGGGGAGCACGGGGCTGAGTCAGCCCAGCAGGGAATTCCGCTCCTCCTGGAGTTATTTAGGTTGGGAAAAACCTCCCAGAGTCACTTCCCCCAGCACTGCCGCGTCACCGGCAGGAATGATGTCCCCAAGTGCCACATCCACAGAAATCCCCTCAGGGATGGGGACTCCAGCCCTGCCCTGAGCAGCCCGGGCCCATCAATACCTGAGTGCCTTTTCCATGACTGCCCTTCCATGAAGGAATTTTCCAATCTAAACCTCCCCTGGCCCAGGCTGAGGCCGTTCCCTCTCCTCCTGTCCCTGTTTCCTGGGAGCAGAGCCCAAATCCCCCCCGGCTGTCCCCTCCTGTCAGGGACTTGTGCAGAGCCAGAAATTCCTCCTGATCCCCATTTTCTCCAGGCCTTTTCTCCTGAAATTCCTCCTGAAATTCCTCACGATCCCCATTTTCTCCAGGCCTTTTCTCCTGAAATTCCTCCTGAAATTCCTCACGATCCCCATTTTCTCCAGGCCTTTTCTCCTGAAATTCCTCCCGAAATTCCTCCCGAAATTCCTCATGATCCCCATTTTCTCCAGGCCTTTTCTCCTGAAATTCCTCCAGAAATTCCTCCTGATCCCCATTTTCTCCTGAACCCCACTCCCAGCACCCTCAGGAATTCCCCAGCTCCCTTCCCTTCCCTTCCCCTCCCTGGGCGCGCTCCAGCCCCTCTCATCCCGAGGGACACAAACCAAGCCCAGGAGCGGAGGAGCTGCGCTCTGACACCCACGCCACCAGCAGCCACCCGGGGCGTGGGGCAGCGTGGGACGTCCCTGTCCCCGTCCCCGTCCCCCCAGGACAGGTGCCACTCACTGGTCGTTGCAGATGCAGATGATGGGGCGCAGCAGGAGCCCCCCCTCGCGCCGCCGCCGCCCCGCGCCCGCCTCGCCCTCGCCCTCCTTCCTCTGGACGACGGCCAGCAGGACGTCGATGGAGGCCTGGGGGGAAACGGGGACAAGAGGGATGGATTCCCGCCCGAGGAGCCGCGCTGGAGCCCCCCAGGCTGCAGGGGAGGGGGCCCCCCGCTCACCGCGGGCGCGCCGTCGATCTCGTCGATGATGAGGCAGTTGGGGCTCTCGTGGGAGCCCAGCACCGACCGCATCTGGGTGGCGGCTTCGATGCGGGCGCGGAACACCTCGGGGCTGCGGTCGTCACTGCCGGGGGACACGGGGACACGGGGACACAGCCAGCATCAGCTGGGGGACAGCGACACCTCCAGAACAGCATCAGCTGGGGGACAGGGTCACCTCTGGGACAGTGTCACCTCTGGGACAGTGACACCTCTGGGACAGTGACACCTCCAGAACAGCTCTGGGACAGCATCACCTCTGGGACAGGGTCACCTCTGAGACAGTGTCACCTCTGGGACAGTGACACCTCTGAGACAGTGACACCTCTGGGACAGTGTCACCTCTGGGACAGTGACACCTCTGGGACAGTGACACCTCTGAGACAGTGTCACCCCTGGGACAGTGACACCTCCAGAACAGCATCAGCTGGGGGACAGGGTCACCTCTGGGATAGTGACACCTCTGAGACAGTGACACCTTTGGGACAGTGATACCTCCAGAACAGCTCTGGGACAGCATCACCTCTGGGACAGGGTCACCTCTGAGACAGTGTCACCTCTGGGACAGTGACACCTCTGGGACAGTGACACCTCCAGAACAGCTCTGGGACAGTGTCACCCCTGGGACAGTGACACCTCTGAGACAGGGACACCTCCAGAACAGCATCAACTGGGGGACAGGGTCACCTCTGGGATAGTGACACCTCTGGGACAGTGACACCTCCAGAACAGTGTAACCCATGGGACAGCGTCACTCCTGGGGGACATTGTCATCCATGGGACAGCATCACCTCTGGGACAATGACATCCATGGTTCAGTGTAACCTCCAGAACAGTGACACCCCTGGGACAGCGTCACCCATGGGACAGTGACACCCCTGGGACACTGTCAGCCCTGGGACAGCATCACCCCTGGGACACCCTCATTCCCAGGATACCATCACCTCCAGCATCACCTCTGCCACAGCAAAACCTGCCCCTGTTTGTGGGCAGGGCACGGGACCCCTGGCACTTGGGGCTCCCCCGGCACCCCGAGCTCCCCTGGCACTCAGGACTCTCCTGGCACCCCATGCTCCCCTGGCACTTGGGGCTCCCCCGGCACCCCGAGCTCACCTGGCACCCAGAGCTCCCCTGGCACCCCAGAGCTCCCCTGGCACTTGGGGCTCCCCTGGTACCCCGTGCTCCCCCTGGCACCCCGAGCTCACCTGGCGTTCATCTCCACGGCGTTGTACCCCGCGTGCCTGGCGATGACGTGTGCCAGCGTGGTCTTGCCCAGCCCAGGGGGCCCGCAGAGCAGGGCCACCTGTGGCACACAGGGGAGGTCACCCCTGGAGGGCTCCTCCACGGAGGGGACAGGGCTGCTGCTCAGCCGGTGACAGCATAGGGACGCTCCCCTCCCGCCCACCTTGTACTTGGGTCTCTTGTGCTGGTCCAGCTCGGCCTCCAGGATCTCCTCGGTGAGCTGGACCTTGGTTTTCCACTTGCTGGGATGCTCCTTGGGATGGCCGAGCTGGGCATGAGCTGCAGGGCTGGGCTTGGGCCTCTTGCCAGCCCTGTCCTTGCCGAACACCACCGTGTCCCACAGCTTGAGCCACTTCAGCAGGCAGCGGTTGGTGTACTGCAGGGAAAAACCCGTGGAACATGGGGAAAGTCCAGCTGAGGGCACAGGAAAGCTCTCCTTCGTGGAGGAGGCTGCTGAGGGCTCCGGTGGCACCGCCCTGGCATGAAGTGGGAACACTTCCCTTCCCAGCTCAGCCCCCATCCCTCGGGGAAAGCCTGGGAAAGTCACATCAGCCCCATCCCTGCTGGCTCAGCTCAGCACTCTCAGCCTCTCCCAGCACATCCAATTCCCTGCAAAACTTTTAACATCCCCCCAAAAATTCAAAACAGCCAACAACTCCCGGCTAAAACCCCCTGTAACTTTTTTTTTTGCCTTGTTCTGGTCACATTTCATAGGGTTTTTTTGCCAGAACACCCACAGCCTCCAATGAAAACCTGCCATCCCCACTGCCAGGGACCCAGGACTGCTCCCAGCACAGACACAGCCCCTCAGGCAGCGCTCCCAAAGGGAATTCCCGATCCCACGGCGTTCAGGAGGAGCTGCAGAGGTGCTGAGCCCACCCCTGCCCAGCCCCCTCGTCCCAGCACCTCACATCGTCACTGAGCAGCTCGATGTAGCGCCGGGGCGTGAACTTGTCCACCCAGAGGCACTGGGCTGCGGGCTCCTCCTCGGGCGCTGGAGCCGTGTCCATGCTGGGATCCGGGCTCTCGGCGCTGGCCTCGCTCCCCAGGCAGCTGCAGGATGGGATCCATTCACCCCAAAGCGCCCCAGGAGTCAGGGCAGGCCGGGAATTCCACCCAGACCCCCCCAAGCTGGGGGTGATGAGGGCAGAAGAGGCTCCTCTGCTTGCAGGACCCCCAAAATCCGACGCTGAGCGAGCAGCTGGGAGGCAAACCCGGCAGCGTGGCGGGGACCGGGGAGGGATTTCACACCAAGGGCTCACCTGCTTATGATCTCTGTCAGCTGCTGGGAGGCCTCCAGAACCTGCCTGCGACGCTTGGGCACAAACACAGAGGGGTCAGAGACGTCCCCCTGTCCATGGCTGGGGAATTCGGGAGGCAGCAGGGGCGGCAGGGACAGAGGGGAAGGCGCGGGAGATGTGGTACCTCCTCATCCACCTGCTCCTTCAGGAAGGAGAAGGGCACCCCCAGCAAGTGCAGCGGTCTGCGAGCGTTCCAGCCCAGGGAATCCGGGAGCTGCGGGGACAGGGCACGGACAGCTCCCTCCTGGAGGCCACGGAGGAGCCAACCCTGCCCTCAGAGCCCTCCTCACCTCCAGCCCTGTCCCGCAGGGATCGTCCCTGAGCACCAGGAAGACCCTGGTGCCCCGGGTGGAGGTCACGTTGATGTAATCCTCCAGCACGGGCGGTCTCCTCAGCACCCTCCTCTTTTCCAGGGGTGGTGTGGTCTGCAGGGGGATCATCCCACTCACCTCCAGGCGGCTGGAGCTGGAAAACACCAAATTCCTTCAGCAGGGTGTCACCGAGACACACAAAGCAGTCACACGCACACAAGAGATTTTCACAGAGGTCCTTCCGATCCAGCTCCCAGCTGAGAGAGCGGAGAGAAGAGACCCATTTGTTTATTTCTTACTTTTTATACATCTGTGGGTCTGGCAGAAGATTGGCTTTTTGGGGTTTCCACCCTTCAGCCTCAGTGGCCAGACCAATTGTCAGTTACAGTTGTTTTCAGGTTAGAAATATACAAACAAAGGACAGAGAATGAAAAACAAAGGATTTGTTGATGTTACATCTGCGGGAAAAGGTAGAAAACTGCTCTAATATTCTACAGTAACTAAAAGATCTGACTCCATTTATGAAATTCAAAAAGGCCTTAAAAAACTCAGAAAAGCCAGGGTAACAGCAGGGGAAGGGCCCTTTCCGGAGGGAGAGCAGGGTGACGAGGGGTTTTGCCGTGCAGGGAACATCAGAGCCACGTGTGACACCCGCAGGTCACCTAACGGAGACAGCGCCAGGACGACCTGGCACGTCCTTATCCGGCCTCAAGACCTCGCCTTTGCCAAGGCTAACGAGCAATACAAATGAATAATTAGAGCCTGGCCTGCCCCACAGCCTTCCTCACATCAAACAAGCACAGTCACAGGGCTCCCGGAGCCAGGAGCAGAGGTAGCAGTGATTTTTCATCTGTTCTACCCAGGAATGCCTCAGCAAGGCTATGTTGTTTTTGTTACGGCTGGAATTTAATTAACTTCGCAAAAGACAGTATCACTGAACTTTAAACTAGGTGTTAGGTCTTTTTCTTGCTTACTGACACAGGCTCTTACCTGTTTAAGGCGCTCAAAAATCCTCTATTTATTTAAAATTGAACGTGTATTTCTCCATCACGTCTGTGTGAAGTTACGTATTACACTTTCTCTGAAGGTTCTAATTCAACCCTCACATTTCTGGGCACTCCTGGGCCCGTGTGGATTTAGCCCAGGGGGATTCATACTCCAGCATTTTTCCTCTCTCCTGTTAAAAACGGGGCTCAGCGTGGCCGACCTGGCATCGTGGGGAGGCAGAGGTGCCCGTGCGCCGCCATCCCAGCAGACATCCGGAGCCAGCTCACGGTCCGCATCGAAATCCAGCTTCTTCACAGCTTCCAGGCGCTGCCGCTTCGGCTGCGGGGCTGGAGCAAGGGGAGAGCATCGCGGGCGCACGGCGGTACCCGGGGGATGCTGCAGCGCCCGGCACCGCTCGGGGCTCAGCAGGACGCGGGGAACCGGGTCAAACCTACTGCGGGCTTCGTGTGCCGGCGGGGACACGGCGGGGACACAGTCCCGCTCCCTCTTCTTGCCTCCGGTGCCCCCGGGGGGTTCGGGCTCCACCGGCGGCTGCCTCTTGTCCCGGAACCGGGAGGTTTTGGGGCCGGCGGGTGGGGATGGATCATCTGCAAGAGGGGTCAGACCACGGTGCCGGTCACCGGAGGGGACTCGCACAAGTTGGGGCGCAAAGCGCGGTCCGGTCCGGTCCGCCCGCTTCCTCCATCCTTCCCTCCGCCGCCTCCCGTGCCGGCGCCGCAGCAGCGCCCACCTCCCAGCTCGGCCAGCACCTCCAGCTCGGCGGCGAAGCGCTCGTAGAAGCCATCCTCGGCTCCATCCTGGAGCACATCCCGGAGCACATCCTCGGGCACATCCTCGGCGCCCGCCATGGACCGCGCCCGCCGCGCTTCCGCCCGCGCGCGCCGCGGGGCCGGGCGCTGATTGGGCGCGGCGCGCGCGGGCGGACGCGGCGGACAAGGCGCTGATTGGGCGAGGTACGCGGGCGGGCGCGGCGGAAGGGGCGCTGATTGGGCAAGGTCCGCGGGCGGGCGCGGCGGAGGAGGCGGTGATTGGGCAAGGTCCGCGGGCGGGCGCGGCGGAAGGGGCGCTGATTGGGCGCAGTGCGAGCGCTGCCGGAAGGCGCTGCGGGAGCGGGCGAGGCCGCGGCGGCGGGGGCGCTGCGCGGGGCCCCTCAGCAGCGTGCGGGTCACCTCCGCCTCTGCCCTCGGTCACCTCCGCCCTGTCCCCGGGGTCACCTCCGCCCTGCCCGGGGTCCCCTCTCCGCCGTGCGTGTCCCCGCCCCGCGTCCCCTGTCCCCTCCCCTGTGTCCCGTGCTCTCCGGCGGAGCCGCCGCGGTCGCGGCCGAGCTGCAGCGGGGAGCGGCGATCGCCGTCGTGGGGATGGGCAGAGCCGGCGCGGCGCGGCTGCGGGGCCTCCAGGCGTGACAGCGGGGCGGGGATGGGCCATCCCCGCGTGGCTCCGGGGCGTCCCGGGGCAGCGGGGCAGCGGCGGAGCGGCGCGGTGTGAGGCCGCATCGGCCGGAGCGCTGCTGTAGCATCCGCACCGCCGGGGGAGCCGCGCCCGCATGGTGTGACACCGGTGAGGCCCGGGGGCGGGCACCTCCAGGCCCTGCTCCCTGCCCGTCCCGTCTGTCCCGGGATGCTGTACTCATCCCGGGGTGCCCATCCTGCAGCTGGCGGTTCCTCCCGTCCCGCTCATCCCGATTCCCCATCTCTCCCCCCTGCTCAGGGCGCTGGCCATGGAGCCAGGCACCATCGACAACCTGTCCATCCTGTACCAGAGCTCCGACTTCATCGTGGTCAACAAGCACTGGGACCTGCGCATCGACAGCAAGATGTGGTACGAGACGCTGACCCTGCAGAGCCAGCTCAAGCACCGCTTCCCCGAGCTGGCCGACCCCGACACCTACTACGGCTTCAGGTGAGCGCCTGGGCGCCGAGCCCGGCCCTGCCCTCAGCTGGGGACATTCCCGACATCCCCAGGATGCTCCTTTACCCCCGTGTCCCTCCCAGGTTCTGCCACCAGCTGGATTTCTCCACCAGCGGGGCCCTGTGTGTGGCACTCAACAAAGCAGCGGCGGGAAGTGCCTACAAGTGCTTCAAGGAGCGCCTGGTGACCAAAGCTTACCTGGCCCTGGTGAGCCCTCCCTGCCACCTCCTGCCGTTCCTGAGTGCCTCTGCCCTGAGGGAAAGCTGAGGGAGTTGGGGGTGTTCAGCTGGAGAAGAGAAGGACTCGGAGGAGAGGGCTGGGGAGGGATTTGGATAAGGGCGTGGAGGGACGGGACACAGGGAATGGCTTCCCACTGCCAGAGGGTGGGGTTGGGTTGGTATTAGGAAGGATTTCTGGCACAGAGTGCCCAGAGAAGCTGTGGCTGCCCCTGGATCCCTGGCAGTGGGATGGGGCTGGGAACAGCCTGGGATGGTGAAAGGTGTCCCTGCCCCGACAAGGAGCTGGGCCTGGGGAAATGGATGGGCTTTAGAGTCCTTCCAACCCCACCCTTGCTGTGACTCCGTGATTCCTGTCATGGGTGGGTGAGGAGCACGTGCAGGGCTCAGTTTCCACGTTCCTGCCCCAGGTGAGGGGCCACGTGAGGCAGAGCCGGATGACGATCTGCTACGCCATCGGGAAGAACACCACCGAGGGCATGACCCACATGATGTGCATCGAGGGGACAGAGGGTGAGCAGCCCCCTCCCCTGCTCTGCCCACACCCCCAGGGATGCGCCGGGGCATCACAAACCCGCTGTGGATCTCCTTGCAGGCTGTGAGAACCCCAAGCCATGCCAGTCGGAGCTGGTGGTGCTGGAACACGGGTCCTACAGCGGAGACCCCGTCACCAAAGTGCTGCTGCAGCCGCTGACAGGTGGGGACAGGGGCAGCTCTGACGTGGAGCAGAGCCTGGAATGGGATGAGGGAAGCTGAGAACCGCCGCGCTCAGGGGGACAAATGCCCCACCGTGCCCTGAAGGAGGGAGTGAGGAACTCCCTGTCCCTGATTCCCGCTCTCCCCGCAGGGAGGACTCACCAGCTCCGGGTTCACTGCAGCGCCGTCGGCCACCCCATCGTGGGGGACTTCACCTACAGCCGCCGGCAGGACGGCAATCCCTACAGGATGATGCTCCACGCCTACTACCTGCGCATTCCCACCGGCAAGGAGCTGATCGAGGTGCGCGCGCCCGACCCCTTCGTCACCGCCATGGACGGCAACTGGGTGCCCCAGCACGTCACCCAGCGCCTGGAGGACGTCATCCAGGAGCTCAAGGACAAGGGGACACGGAAGGAGGAGGAGGAGGAGGAGGAGGAGGAGGAGAGGCGGGAGGCTGCCGGAGAGGAGGAAGCAGGGAGCGAAGGCAGAAGGGAGGAGACGGGGGAGCAGCGGGCGCGGTGCGAGCAGTGGTTGGCTGAGTGGGCTCTGGAGTGAGCACAAAGCACATCCCTGCATTTCCAGCTGCACCCTTGTCCCTGCGGGTCCCCAGGGAGCCCAGCGCTGCCTCCACACCTGCACTCCCTGTCTGGCTTCCCTCGCTCCCGCGGCTGGCGTCGGCTGGATTTTAGGAGCGGTTCGGGTGGGGCTCTTTTGGAATGTCCGTCATCCATCTGGCCACGGGACGTCCCTTTCCCAATCCCCAGGCTCAGGAGCAGAGTCAGTGTCACATTCCAGCTTAGAGTGACCCCAAAGCTTCCTATCCCCCATCCCTGTCCTGGGCACAGCTGGACGCTGTCTTGGCCACGGCCGTTCCCACAAGATCTCCGTGCATTGGATGCAGAATTGCAGCAGGGTGCAGCTCCAATGCCCGTGTCCCCCTGTTCCCATTCGCTGCCTGCAGCTGCTGTGTCTGTGGGAGGTGGGAGATTGGGGGCTGGAGCACGTTCTGGGGACGCTGATGGTGCCCCAGTCCCGGGGTGTCCTGTGAAACCAGACTGGGATGGGCGTGGGATGCCCATCGCCCCCTCCCTCCCTCCCTCAGCCCACCTAGGGAGGGGTTTAAAGGTTTGGTGAAGGTGAAGGAGTTGGTTCCGACAGATTTTAAACTTTTTTCAATTTTCTAGGAAGAGAATCTAGTCTTTTAGGGTTTGTAAAATACGGGTGGTCTCAGGAACGAGATATTTTTAGTACTTCTGTGGTCGGATAGCCAGCAGCCCAAAGCTTTTTTTAAAGGATTTTATTATTCTTCTACTAGCACTGCCTTTCCTGCTTTTATCCCTGCTGAGACAGGTCAGAGGACACGAATCCCTCTCTGCTCCCCCACGTGAGGAGGGGTCAGGGTCCTGTGAGGGTCCCATGCTCCTGCCTGGCAGCTCTCCAGAGGGTCCTGCAGGCAGGGCCTTCAGCTGGGCACTTTGGGAAAGCTCTGGAGCAGCAGGAAAAAAGGATAAAGCTGGAAGAAAGGCTGAGAACTGATGGGAAGAGCAGGCAGGAGCTCAGCTTTGACAGATGCCGAGGAATTTCCTTGCTTTGCTGGTCGTCCTGCTTTGCTTCCCCCTTCCCTGCTCATCCTCTGCAGCCCCCGGTTTGGAAATGAGGAGAACGGGATGGGGCAGAGGGGCTGGAGCCACACAGCCCCACCCCAGGGCCCTCGAGGACCACATCAGCACCTGCCCAGAGCTGTCACCTCACCAGCCACATCACCTGTGAAATACACCTGATGTTCACGTAGCTGAGGGGAAATAAAAAATCCCAGCCCTCTCCTTGTGGATACACACAGGAGAGGAAAAATCCTGGAAATTAAAAAATCACAGCCCTCTCCTTGTGGATAAACATGGGAGAGAAAAATCCTGGAAATTAAAAATCCCAGCCTTTGCGTGCTGCTTTTCCCCAACGCCGCGGATCCCAAGGGATTTTCCTTACCCTGCAGGAGTTTTCCAGGCGGGCTCGTTCCGGGGCTGTGTCCCCGTCCCGTCCCCTCCTGCCCGCGGGGCTGGCGCTCCTCTCGTGCCCCGCGGGTTGTGCCGTGGCTCTGATGTCTCCTGTGCGCTCTGCAGTTCCGCTTTTGGTGTGTTTGCTGTATTAAACGTGTCTCTGCCCGTCACTCTCTGCGTTCTGGATCCATCCCGAGGGTTTCCAGGAATGAGGCAGGACCGGCCCCGGGGCTCCCACCCTGCCAAGCTGTTGTGTGAGAGGATTTCAGTGTGACAGGCAGGATTGTTGTGTGAGAGGATTTCAGTGTGAGAGGCAGGATTGTTGTGTGAGAGGATTTCAGTGTGACAGGCAGGATTGCAGTGTGAGAGGATTTCGGTGTGACAGGCAGGATTGTTGTGTGAGAGGCAGGATTGTGTGAGAGGCAGGATTGTTGTGTGACAGGCAGGATTGTTGTGTGAGAGGCAGGATTGTTGTGTGAGAGGCAGGATTGCTGTGTGAGGATTTCGGTGTGAGGATTTCAGTGTGAGAGGCAGGATTGCTGTGTGACAGGCAGGATTGCTGTGTGAGAGGCAGGATTGCTGTGTGAGAGGCAGATTGTTGTGTGACAGGCAGGATTGCTGTGTGAGAGGCAGGATTGCTGTGTGACAGGCAGGATTTTGGTGTGAGAGGCAGGATTTTGGTGTGACAGGCAGGATTGTTGTGTGAGAGGCAGGATTGCTGCGTGACAGGCAGGATTTTGGTTTTCAAGGCAGGATTGCTGTGTGAGTGGCAGTGATGGGATGCTCCAAGGCACTGGAGGCTGGGAGAGCTGGGATTTTCCAGCCTGGGGAAGGGAAGGCTCCAGGGAGAGCTCAGAGCCCCTTGCAGGGCCTAAAGGGGCTCCAGGAGAGCTGGAGATGGACAGGACTGGGAGATTTTTTTTTTTTAAGTTTATGAACCAGACACGGGCAGAGGGCACCTGGTTAAGGGAGAGGAGCATTGCCAGCCCCGCTGGCACAGGCAGCTGCAGCCAGAGCTCCCAGCTGACCTGGGAATGTCCCCGGGAACAGCCCGGGGCAGATGCTCCTCATGTTCAAGTTCAGGGTGGATCCTCCCGTGGCAGCTCCTGAGGGAGTTTCAGGGTCAGCTTTGATCCCCACAGGGTCACAGGGGACACGGTGACCCCCAGAGTGGCCCTGATGTGTCCCTGATGTGTCCCTGATGTGTCCCTGCCCTCCTGCTCCAGCCACCTCTGTCCAGCCAGCCCGGGGCAGGGGCTGTGTCCCTCCAGCAGCCTCATAGCAAACGAGTTCCTGTAATTTTACGGCCCCAACAGGAGCTATTTTTACAGTAAATCCTTCCAAAATAGAAACCAGCAACGCCCACGAGCCTCGGCCCAGCCCTGGGGCTGCAGGACCGGTTGGGGGACAGGGCTGGGGACAGCACAGGGCTGCGGGTGACAAACCCCTCCTGGCAGCTCCAGGGACCCTCGGGGAGGGCTGGGACCCCCAAACCTGGCCGAGAGGGGGGTGCAGCCCTGCTCCAGCCCAGCCACCACCCTTCCCTTTTCCCGGGATGAAGGCTCAGGTGACGTTTGTGTTCACGGCTCCTCCATCATCTTGGAGCCTCGGGAAGGATTTGGTTCCTCTGGTTTTGGTCTCGTTCCTCGTGGCACGTGCCCGACAGCGTTTTGGAGCACGACCAGGGGAAAAGCTGGAAGAAAGGGAATGGGATTTTCTGTGATCCAAGGAAAAACGAGAGGCACAGAGGAAGCACTTCCCAGAGAGTGCTGAGCCCATCGCAGAGCTCGGTCTGTTCTGCACGCTTGCTGCCCCATAAAATAACCCCTGAGCAGCTCCAGAGGTTTTCCCCTCACCGGGAGCACCCTGATCCCCCTCAGGAGCATCGAAACTCCCAAACCGGAGGCTTTAACTCCTTCTGGGTTCACTTTGGGTTCAGCTGAACCTGCAGCTCAAAGTGACCCTTTACCGAGAAGTAGGAAACAACCCCAAAGCAAAACCGGGGAGAAGGGAAGGAGCCTGGCAAAACAGAGTTGAGAAACTGCCCCGTCACACCCCGTGCGCGGAGCAACATCCCCACCCCGCAGAGATAAAGTGCCGAGCGCTGCCCAGCCCCTGCCCCAGCCCCGGCAGCTCCTTCCCGGCCGATCCTCCCATCCCGGAGCCGAATCCTGCTGCACAAGGAGCAGGAGAGCGGCTCGGCACAGCCACGGTAGGATTTTTGGGGGGAAAAAATGAGATTTAGGCGGGGGAAGTAATTTAGGTAGGGGTCAAACGGCAATAATGGATTGCTGTGGGTGGCCCCGAGGGAATTTCAGGAGCAGGGATTTATTTTCCGGCAGGAGATCCCCCTGAGGGGTGGGGAGCACCCGCCGGGCTCCCCCGCTGCCTTACACTGGGTTTGTCCCAGTCCGTGCTGGGGAGGAGCTGGGGGATGCACGGGGACCCTGTCCCTGCAGGACAATCGTGGAGTTCCTTCTAATAATGGGTGGGTAAAAGTCCTCTTCTCTGTTATGTGGGATTTCAAATCTCTCCCGTGGCCATGGGGGTCTGTGCAGCATCGCAGGGATGGGGTGGGCACAGTGAGACCCCTGAGCCCACAGCTCCAGCCCCAGTGTGGGTGACAGAATCGGCCCCAGGATCTCCAGAGCTGTCCCCAGACAGTGACCCCGAGTGTGGAACAGCTCCAGCCCCAGTGTGGGTGACAGAATCAGCCCCAGGATCTCCAGAGCTGTCCCCAAACAGTGACCCCGAGTGTGGAACAGCTCCAGCCCCAGTGTGGGTGACAGAATCAGCCCCAGGATCTCCAGAGCTGTACCCAGACAGTGACCCCGAGTGTGGAACAGCCCCAGTGTTGGTGACAGAATCGGCCCCAGGACCTTCCAGAATTCCCAGCGTGGCTCACGGCTCTCCGGACCCGCTCCAAGGACGAACCCCCGGCAGCAGCACCATGGTGTGGGCATCCCCAGCCCTGGCAGCCGCCACCCTCTGCCTCCGTGAGTCACATCCTGTCCCCAAAAACCGCCCCGGGACCCCCAGCCACCCCCTGGCAGCAGGGATGCTCCGGCCGTGCTGCTCCCCTCCAGGGACACACCTTCCCCGATGTCCGGGGATGGATTTATCCCTTTTTGTCTTCCACCCGCTGCTGGAGGGAGCCGGGGGTGCTCGGCCTGGGGCCGCTCTGCTCGTAGTGCCCCGCAGCATTTCCTAAACGTTAAATCAACAAAGGAAATGCTCTTCCTAACCTTTAAACCCGCTCGGAGCGGCCCCGACGCGCCGTTCACAATGCACGGGTGTTTCCTAACCCGCTCCTGCTTCCTTGCAGGTGCCTCCGCGGACCTGGTGAGAGCCGCAGCGGTGAGTCCCGGCCGGCTCCGCTGGCTCCCACCAGGGCTCTCCCAAAATTCCAGAGGTGCCACCACTCCCGCAGCGCCCGGCTCCAGGGCGGCGCGGCCATCGCCTCCCTGCTGTCCCCCTGTCCTTGTGCCACCCCTCGCCTCCCCGCCCCGCTCCCAAACCCAGCTCCAGGCTGAGGGGACAGACCCACCCGAGTGTCGCCGCTCCTCACGGCGGCTGTGGTGGCTTTTGTCCCCACAAGAGGCCGGGGGCTGCTCCTGCCTGCTCCCCTGGGGTTCCTGATCCCACAGGCAGCGGTCTGGGTGCTCCAGCCGGCTCCGATCGCATTCCCGGCATCCCAAATCCCTTCTTCCCTTTCCT
Organism: Progne subis subis; assembly: GCA_022316685.1. Classification (NCBI taxonomy): domain Eukaryota; kingdom Metazoa; phylum Chordata; class Aves; order Passeriformes; family Hirundinidae; genus Progne; species Progne subis. Next base: position 16,382 of record JAKJHU010002738.1, read on the forward strand.
CACCGGTTCTGAGCATCCCCCGTCCTCTCGGCAGGCAGCTCTGATCCTCGGAGCCGTGCTGTCCAGCGCTGAGCAGCCCCAGTAAGTCCCAGCCCCGGCGGGGGCTCTGAGGGTCGGGGAGGGTCCCGGGGAGGTGAATTTGAGTTTATCCCACACGTGCTGCCGGGCTGGGTCACTGGGGCCGGGCAGGATTTACAGCCCTGCGCAGCCGGTTCCGTGCTGGGATTCCAGCGGCGCGGGCTCCTGCAGAAACACGAACACACCGAGAATTCACACCCAGAATTCACACCGAGAGTACCCACCGAGAGTACACAGAGATTACACACTGAGAATTCACACCCAGAATTCACACCGAGAATTCGCACCCAGAATTCACACCGAGAATTCACACCCAGAATACACACCGAGAATTCGCACCCAGAATTCACACTGAGATTACACATGCAGAATTCACACCCAGAATTCACACCCAGAATTCACACTGAGATAACACATGCAGAATTCACACCGAGAACTCACACCCAGAATTCACACCCAGAATTCACACCCAGAATTCACACCGAGAATTCACACTGAGATAACACATGCAGAATTCACACCCAGAATACACACCGAGAACTCACACCCAGAATTCACACCGAGATTACACATGCAGAATTCACACCCAGAATACACACCAAGAATTCACACCGAAAATTCACACCGAGAGTACACACCGAGAATTCACACCCAGAATACACACCGAGAATTCACATCCAGAATTCTCCTTCCTCCACGCGGCTGCAGCGGGAGCCTGGCCCCGGCTGAAACCCCGCTCCTCCCTCCCCCAAATCCCGGGGTACGGGGGGCACTCACGGGGCCGTGGGGACAGCACGGATTTGTGGGGACAGCACGGATTTGTGGGGACATTTCCATGCTGCGCCCAGCCTCGGGGAGCTGGTGTGTGACCTGGAGCCGAGCTCCCTCCCGGCCTCCGATCCCGACATCCTGGACAAGCTGAAACTCTGCCCGGAGCTGACGGGGGCACAGCGGGAATCCCTCAACGCCCTGCTCCTGTCGGGACACACAGAGCACGGGTGAGGAGCTTTCCTGCTCCTGTCGGGACACACAAAGCGCGGGTGAGGAGCTTTCCTGCTCCTGTCGGGACACACAGAGCACGGGTGAGGAGCTCTCCTGCTCCTGTCGGGACACACAGAGCACGGGTGAGGAGCTCTCCTGCTCCTGTCGGGACACACAGAGCACGGGTGAGGAGCTTTCCTGCTCCTGTCGGGACACACAGAGCGCGGGTGAGGAGCTTTCCTGCTCCTGTCGGGACACACAAAGCGCGGGTGAGGAGCTTTCCTGCTCCTGTCGGGGCACAGAGCACGGGTGAGGAGCTTTCCTGCTCCTGTCAGTGACACACCGAGTACGGGTGAGGATCTTTCCTGCTCCTGTCAGTGACACACCGAGTACGGGTGAGGAGCTTTCCTGCTCCTGTCAGTGACACACAGAGTACGGGTGAGGAGCTTTCCTGCTCCTGTCAGTGACACACCGAGTACGGGTGAGGAGCTTTCCTGCTCCTGGAGGGGCAGGAATCCATGGGGATGCTGAGCTGGTCCCTCCTCTGCTGCCGCAGGGATCCTTCGAGCTGGGATTTCCAGACTCTGCAGGATTTGGGGCCGCTCGCTCTGGCGTTGAACCAGACCACGCTGAGCTTGGTGAGCGAGGTAAGGAACCGCCCCGGAGGGAGATGAGCAGCGGGCAGGGCAGCTCCAGGACGCTGTCCCCTCTGCGGCTGTGCCCCCGGTGCCAGCACGCCGTGTCCCCGCAGGCGGCACGGGAGGAGTTCAGGAGCAGCATCGCGGCCGCCTACATCAGCCAGGGCCGTTCCCAGCGGGAGAAATCCCTGATCCTCCTCCGGGCGCTTGCGGCAGCCTCGGCCGCCTCCCAGCGCAGGCTGCGGCGCAGCTCAGCCCGTGAGTGTTTCCCTTCCCTCGGGAGCTCTGGGGAGGAGAAACGCCCCGGGGCCGGCTCCATCTGGGAGCGGCGGGATGGAGCGGGCAGGAATCTGGGATCCCCATAAACCGGGAACGTCCTTGAAGCGCGGCGGGGGTTTGATCTTACCTGGGAGCGGGAGCGTGGTGGCAGCGCGCAGGAAGGAGCTGGGACAGGGGGACAGTCCCCAGGCAGGGCCAGCACCAGGGCAAAGCAGGAGATGCTCGTGGAGGGGACTCGGAGCACTTCGAGTCGCCTTTAACAGGACAGAGCACAAGCGGGCTGTAAAACATCAAAACATTCTCCAGGAATCATCTTCGGGAGCGAGGCGCCTCCGCGGATTGGGGCCCGGGGACAGCGATTCCCTGTCCCTCTCCCAGGGGTGACAAGGGTGAAGGTGCTCCGAGCCCTGCGGCAGGACCGGGGCCGGGTGGGGAGGGGACACGGGGGACACACACGCTCTGACCGACACAATTCCTTGTCCTCAGGCTGCGACTCCGGGCCCATCACCGACACCAACATCACTGATGCCGTCTTCTTCCTCCTTCCTGAGGAGCTCGACCTGTGCCTGAGCAGTGATGTGTTAGTAAGAAACCTGGAGGCCGTGCTGGAACAGCCCATCACCACGGAGACTTCCCGGGTCCTGAAAAAGAAAGTGGATGAGGTGAGGGGTGACACGGGGCAGGAGCTGGGGTGGGAACAGGGATGACGGTGCACGAGTGGGTTCTTTACGCTCTCTCCTGCCCTGTTTCCCCTCACCCTCTCTCCTGCCCTGTTTTCCCTCCCCTCTCCCTCTCTCCTGCCCTGTTTTCCCTCCCCTCTCCCTCTCTCCTGCCCTGTTTCCCCTCGCCCCGCAGTTTTTCCCGTCGGGGATCCCGGAGCAGCAGCTGAGGCGCCTGGGGCTGCTGTCCCGCCTGTACACGGGGCAGGAGATCAGCCAGTGGCAGGTGACAACCAGCGACACGCTCTCAGCCCTGCTCAGCCCCTCGGGAGGACGGTGGGGCGATGCCCAGGTAAATCCACGGCGGCAGAAGGGGATGGGAGATGAGGAACCCAAACTGGGGCTGCTCCCGTCCCAGCCCAGCTCGGGGTGGAGGCACCGTGGGGTTTTTTGGGGGGGTTGGCAGCCCTGCCATCCTTACCAGGATCATTTCCCTGTGCCCCTCACGTGTCCTGTGCCCCTCAGGTGCAGCAGCTGCTCAGCAGGTACCTGGCCCTGGGCGGCTCCTTGACCGGGCCCCTGCTCCGGGAAATCAGAGGCAAACGCCTGTGCGAGCTGCGGGAGGAGCAGATCCAGCAGATCCCCGCTGCAGCCATCGGGTGAGCCCCTCCCTGGGGACCCTGCTGAGCCCCGAGGGGCCCCAGGGCTGTGGGGAGGGGGGTGCTGGGGTGGAAGAGCCCCAGCTCCGTGTGGATGCCCCCATTCCCAACCCGGCGCAGCAGGATCGCCGCGTCCCGGTCCCAGCTCCCACCCGAGCCCCAGGACTGCGGCAGGGAGATCCCAGCCACCAGGACAATTTATCTGCACTTTGGGGCGCTGCTGAGCTGTGCCCCTCCTTCCAGGACCGCTGGGCAGTTGAACGTCTCTTCGTGCTCCCAAAGCAAGAAGGAGCAGCTCTATGGGAAGGCGCGGGAGGCCTTTGCCAGCCTGGCCAGCACCCCCGGGCCCTATTACTGCAGGATCCAGCCCTACCTGGGTAGGTGCTTCCCCTCCTTCCCTCCCTCTGGGGCTCCTCTCAGCCACAGGCAGCTCTGGCAGTGTCCAGAGCCCCTCCAAACCCTCCCCAGAAGCGCTGGAAGGGTTTGCACGTCTCCCTGCGCTCTCTTTAAGGTGGAGCTCCAGCAGAGGATCTGAAGGATTTGGCCAATTCCAGTGTCATAAACATGGACCTGGACACCTTCCTGGCCCTGAACCCCCAGGAGCTCCAGGTACAGCCCTGGGGTGCTGCTGCCCCTCTCCCCAGGGAAGGGCAGGGCTGGCTGAGGGGTGAGCGGGGGGATCCGAGCTCAGAGCCCAACCAAATCACCAATTCTCCATTTATCACCTTCAGAAATTTCCTTTAGGAAGTTTTAGTTGCTCTGCAGCCCTGTCAGCAAAGCACTGGGGGCTGTGAGGGTGAAGGGAGGGGCTGTCGTGTGTGTGTGTTGCAGAAACTCAGCGTCACCGACGTGAAGCTTTTGCTGGGGAGGAACCTCCCTGAGCTGAGGAGAGCCGAGCGCGAGCCGCTGGTGGTGAGCTGGGTGCAGAGGCAATCGCAGCGGGAGCTGGACTGCGTGCTGGGCATCGGCCTGCAGGGAGGGCAGCCCGAGCCCACGGGGACAGCCAGCCCGGCGGGTGCCACCTCCAGGGGCACTGCCACCACCCCTGTGTCCACCACCCCTACCACTGTCACCTCCAGGGGCACTGCCACCACCCCTGTGTCCACCACCCCTACCAGTGTCACCTCCATGGGCACTGCCACCACCCCAACCGGTGTCACCTCCAGTGTCACCACCCCTGTGCCCACCACCCCTACCAGTGTCACCTCCATGGGCACTGCCACCACCCCTGCGCCCACCACCCCTACCACTGTCACCTCCATGGGCACTGCCACCACCCCTGTGTCCACCACTCTGGACACTGTCACCTCCAGTGTCACCACCCCTGTGCCCACCACCCCAACCAGTGTCACCTCCGTGGTCACTGTCCCCACTTCTCCTCACCCTGTCACCTCAGCCAATGTCACCCCTGTGTCCAGCACCCTCCCCACTGTCCCCACCACCTCAGCCAGTGTCACCTCCCTGCCCACTGTCCCCACCTCTGTGCCCACCACCCCGGCCAGTGTCACCGTCCCCACCCCCACTGCCACCAGCAGCCACTCGACCCCTCAGCCGAGCACAGTCCCTCCCAGCACCCCCACACACACTGGGGGTCCCCCTGTCCCCCCTGTCCCCACTGCCACCCCCACTGCCACCCCTTCTGCCCGTCCCGCTCCAACCACCGCAGCCCCCTGCTCCACACATCAGGCTGTCACCTCCCCTGCTGTCACCTCCCCTGCTGCCACCAGCAGCTCCAGTGCCATCCCAGGCCCTGCTGTCACCTCCGGGGTCACCACAAGCACTGGTGTTGGCATTAACCTGGCTGGTACCACCCACAGCACTGCCACCACTGTCACCAACACCTCCTCTTCTCCCACTGCCACCCCTGTCACCAACCCCTCCTCTTCTCCCGTTGTCACTCCTGTCCCCAATCCCACATCTGCTCTCACTGTCACCACTGTGCCTCACTCCTCCTCTGCGGCCACTGCCACCACTGTCCCCAACCCCTCCTCTTCTCCTAGTGCCACCCCTGTCCCCAACCCCTCCTCTTCTCCCACTGCCACTGCTGTCCCCAACCCCTCCTCTTCTCCCACTGCCACTGCTGTCCCCAACCCCTCCTCTTCTCCCACTGCCACCGCTGTCCCCAACCCCTCCTCTTCTCCCAGTGCCACCGCTGTCCCCAACCCCTCCTCTTCTCCCAGTGCCACCCCCGTCCCCCACTCCCCCTCTGCCAGCCCAGCCCCGCACACGCCGCCCCCAGTTCCCGTGTCCCCTCTGTCCCCGCTGTCCCCGGCCGTGCCGTGCCAGCCCAGCTCCCCTCCGCACCGTGCCAGCAGCCCGAGCCCCGGGAGCGCTCCGGAGCCACCACCACCAACATCCAACGGCTACATCAACCTGCAGCCGCCGGAGCCTGGTGAGCCGGGGACGCTGGGGCTCGGGAATGGCTCGGGAATGGCCCGGGAAAGGCTCGGGAATGGCTTGGGAATGGCTCGGGAAAGGCCCGGGAAAGGCTCGGGAATGGCTTGGGAATGGCTCGGGAAAGGCTCGGAAATGGCCCGGGAAAGGCTCGGGAATGGCTTGGGAATGGCTTGGGAATGGCCTGGGAAAGGCTCGGGAATGGCTCTGGGATTGGCTCGGGAATGGCTCGGGAAAGGCTAAGGAATGGCTCGGGAATGGCTCGGGGATTGGCTCGGAAATGGCTCGGGAAAGGCTAAGGAATGGCTCGGGAATGGCTCGGGGATTGGCTCGGGAATGGCTCGGGAATGGCTTGGGAAATGGCTCGGGGAATGGCTCGGGAGTGATGCTGAGGATGAAGCTGGCTGTTGCCCCTCATTCCTGGTGGCTCTGCAGCCCCTGGAGATGCCCTCAGGTTCATTTCCAGTTGTCCCATCACCTTCCGAGCCCACAGCCCTGCACAGCTGCTCCACTGGAAGCTGGAGAATCCAGATTTTTGGTTGTTTTTTTTTTTTTTTAACACGTGCTCTAAACTTTTACTGAGCGAGCACAGACTGGGCACCGTGTGCCTGCAGGAAGGGAATCCAGCACCGCTGGGAATTTCCTTACCTTGTAGGAAATGCCCTGGACTGAAACACCCACTGAAGCTGCCGTGAAACCTGACACATTTATCGGGAAGAGCTCGGGGCTTTTTTTAATACCCCGGGCACTTTGAAATGAGGAGGTGAAAGCAGAAGGTTTTGTTACCATAAAATGAAGAGTGCCCTGTGCTCTCCCCGCAGGAACAGGATCCAGGCTCTGCTCCTGCCTCGTGCCCGTGCTGGCAGTCACCCTGGGGAGCATCCTGCTGCTCTGAGCCCCCCTCAGCACCTCCCACCCTCCCTCCAGCCCAGGGAAACAGCGCTGGGATGTCGCTGCTGGAAAGCAGAAACCCAGGAAAGGGAGGAGAACTCGTCCACTTTTGACGCCAACGCAGGATTTGGTTGTTTTTGACTGAAGGAGGACAGATTTTTGCAGCCCAGAGAAGCCCCACAGGTCCTTACTAGTGATTTACTCCCTGTAGTACGAGCTCTGCCAAGGCAAGAACACGGGGCCCAGCTCTTCCAGGGATTTCCTGCCCATCCCATCCCACAGAATCCATTAACCAGTGGGAAGACTCAGGGATTTAAGTCACTGGTGGCCCAGCACCGCAGCTGAGAGATCCCCCAAAAATCACATTTAACTTCTTTCACGAACTGCTTTTTGATCAAGGCTTGTTCAAACCACGCACAGACTCTCATGGGATGATTAGCTGGAGATAATTTATCTTGATTACTGTTCAGTGCTCTACAATAAAACATCAATCAGCTGGGTTTTTTTCCTAATCCCGCGTGTACTTTGAGTTGTTTAGTGCTTTGTGGGGAAGCTTTTCCATCATAAATCCAAAATCTGCTGTGAAGGACGGACCAGCTCCCTCTCTATCAAGCTCCGACAGTGAAGATTTAGAAGATATAAAAGACATAAATCCCTTTTTCCCTCCCAGAATTTCCTCTTGGAGGAGAGGGGGATGCCAGGAGCTGGATACAGTTTTCACTGTGGGGTTTTTTTTGACAGATATATTCCAAGAAATGGGACAAAAAATATGGAAAACCTTGTACAAAGTTCCTTTCCCTCCACGTGAGGAAGCTGAGAACAGCCTCAGATCCTAAATGTTGAACAGGCACAAGGAACAGGAACAGATCCTGGGATTCTGAGCACTAAATCTGGGAGGATCCCTGCAGCCTCAAGGAAGAGCAGACACTCAGCAGTTTGCTTCTGGCATTTTCACCCAGTTCCAGGATTTATTTACAAGCAGCCGGAAAGCTTCACACCCACCCTGAGGTCTTGGCAGTGTCACGAGGTGTCAGGCTCTGAGAAATGTTCAAACCTGCAGAACTCACCCTTAAACCCAGCAGTTAGACTGGGTTTAGCAGTGGTTTGGGGCTAAGCTGGGCTTGGGCCATCCCAAAGACAAAGAGTCTGGAATTTTCCCTTCAGACAAAACTAGGGATCTGTGTTTGTTTGTTTTTTTCCAAGTGATTTGAAAGCCAAAAGTACCTAGCAGTGAGTCCTGGGCTGCTCCAGCTGCCTGGAGCTCTGGGCACTCCTCCTGCCGGGGCTCGGAGCCGGTCTCAGGCTGGTCCCCCTTGGTTCTGCTGGGAAGGGATGGTCAGGACAACACGGACACCACGAGGAGGCTGAGGAGCAGGGCAGGCAGGAGGTGGAATGCCGTGGCCACGGCGCCCAGAGGGGCTGAGGACATCGCTGGAGGACAAAGAGGGGATTAGAGCAAAGAAATCAGTGACTGAACCACTCCTCCACGGGGAAAACATCCCTCTGTGCCCCCTCCAGGGATTCTCTTCGCCTGCCCAACCACGGCAAACACCAAGCTGAGTTTGGGGGCTTGGAGCTGGAAGATCTTCAAGTTTCCTTCCACCCAAACCACTCTGATTCTGCCTCTAAACCCAAACCCAAGAGCCCCGAGGAGGAAGGCCTGGAAGTGCTCACTTCATCTCCATTGGGATGTTCAGTCCCAACCCCTCCTGCTTAGGGTTTGAACCCTAAAACACCTCCAGCACCTCCTGCTGCACAAATCTTCATTGCAGCAGGGCAGGAGGAGTCAGGGGCATGAATCAGGGTGGGAAAATGGCCTTGAACAAATCCCTTCTTTCCTTCAGGTCCTTTCTGGAACCCAAAGAATTCCTGTCGCTCACTGTGGCCCAGTTGAGTGCAGGGAAATCCTGGGATTCCAGGATTGCTCCTCACACTGGAATTCACCCTGCAGAGCCTTCAGGCTCCTCAGCAGACCTGCCCCGGTTTCAACCCTCGCTGCAACCTCAAAATAAACCGTGAAAAAAACCCAACCACCAGGGGCCCCCCAAAAAAAAACCACCTGGGAATTTGGGGGTGATGATGTTGATGTACCCCTCCTGCGTGCCCCCCGTGAGCCCGATGTGGAGCTGGTCCAGCTCCGACTGCTTCTGCAGCTGGATCCAGTCCCGGACAGGGCTCCTGTCCTGCCACTGGGCCAGCTCGGGGAGGTTCATCCCCAGCAGGCCCTGGACCTCACGGGGTGTCAGGTACTGGAAAAAAAATAATCACAGGGATTAGGATTGGGAAGGATCCCTCCGGCCAGGGAAATGATGGGGTTTCCATGGGGAGAGCGAAGACAAATTCCCGTGGGTGGCTTCACTGCTTCCCTCAGGAAGGGAAGGTTCCTTCACAAGCTTCCCTCAGGATCTGGTGGTTCCTCAGAGGTTCCTCTTTTTTTTTGCTGTGCCCTGGTGCTGAATCTCCCACACACACAGCTGGGGGTTCCCATCCCTGCTGAAATCCCTGGGATTCCTGCCCAAATTGGTGGCGTTGGCTTGTCTGGACATCCGTGGTCTCGTGGGCCTGTCCCCTGCTACTGTGAGAGCTGCCCTGAGGAAATTCCACTGGCTTTTCCTCCACCCAGTGTTACCCTGGTTTTTCTGAGTTTTTTTATTAGCCTTTTTGAATTTCATAATGGAGTCAGATCTTTTAGTTACTGTACAATATTAGAGCAGTTTTCTGCCTTTCCCACAGATGTAACATAAACAAATCCTTTGTTTTTCATTCTCTGTCCTTTGTTTGCATATTTCTAACCTGAAAAAATTGTAACTGACAGTTGGTCTGGCCACTGAGGCTGAGGGGTGGAAACCCCAAAAAGCCAATCTTTGGCCAGACCCAGAAATGTATAAAAAGTAAAAATAAACAAAGGGGCTCTTTTTCCTCTCTCTGCTCTCTCAGCAGTGAGCTGGGATCAGAAGGACCTCTGCTTTGCAAAAATCTCTTGTGTGCGTGTGACTGCTTTGTGTGTCTCGGTGACAACCCAGGACTCCAAACTATGTATTTTTTAAGGAATTTCAGGCCCTTTCTCCGCTTTCTACCGCTCTAACAGAAGAGATTTGGATTTGACGGAATCACTCCTGATTTCCGTCAACGGGCAACGCAGCCGAACCCGAGCCCCCAACACCACAAAACGCAAGGAATTCCACTGGCTTTTCCTCCACCCAGGACTCCAAACTATGGTTTTTTTAAGGAATTTCAGGCCCTTTCTCTGCTTTCTACTGCTCCAACAGAAGAAGTTCGGATTTGACGGAATCCGGATTTGACGGAACCACTCCCGATTTCCACTGACGGGCAACGCAGCCGAACCCGAGCCCCCAACACCACAAAACGCAAGGAATGGAAGAATTCCAAGCTGCGGCTCACCATCACAGACTCCCTCCTCAAAGTCACAAACGTGGTGACGTTCATGTTCACGTCGTCCTTGCTGAGAGCCTTGAGGTCCACAGCAGGAGCTCCACCTAGGAGCAGAGCAAGGAGAATATCAAAGGGTGGGAGACCCCGAAGGAGCTGTGCTGGGTCTCTGCACAAAATGAGGATTTCTCCAAAATCCATCAGGCTGGGGCTGGTAACGCAGCGAGGTGCAAAAAATGTGGATGCTCCTCCTTTTTTTTTTTTTTTTTAATTGGGAGTTGTTTTGTTGGGCATTAAAAAATCTGTGGAGACGACAGACAGCGCGAAGAAGGGTGAGAAGGATTTGGGAAAATTCTTGGCTTAACAGGGAAAAAAAAAAAAAAAAAAAAGAAAAAGAAAATCAATTTTGTGACATGGAAAAGGGCTGTGAGAGAAATCCTGAGCTCGATTTTCCCTGTGATGGTCTGGAAAAAGATTTGGGCAACTTAAAGCAGGCCCAGAGCGCTTCAACGATATCTTATGCCACCTACAAGTTGGAAAGACAAACTTTTAACAACTTGAACTTTGGAAATTCCTAA
>JAKJHU010002739.1:0-26891 GCA_022316685.1 Progne subis subis
GCTGTTCTTCCTCCTGGATGACAGGGGGGCTGTTCTGCTCCCTGGGCCCATCTACCAGCCCAGGAGAACGCTTGTCCAGAGGACAACCTGTCTGATTGTTGAAAACTGAGACTAACAAGGTGTTAAGCAGACTCAGCCTTTTCCTTATCTCTAGTTACTATATTCCCTCACAGCATCCAATAAAGACTAAAAATTTTCCTTACCCACATTTTGCTATAAATTTATTGGGAAACATTTTCATTTTTCAGAAAACTGACCAGGTTAAATTTTAACTGATCTTTCACCTCTTAATTTTCTTTCCACATGACCTAAGACCATTCTTAAACATTTCCTGAATGTTTGACCTTCTTTTGGAGGTGTTGCACCCTTTTTTTTTTTCCCCTTGAGTTCACTCAAAAGTACCATGGACTGCCAGGCCAGTCATTTTCCTCACTGGTTCACTTTGACACAATGGGACAGGCTGCCTTTTCCCCTTAAGATTTCTTTCTTGAAGTGTGTCCATCCTTACTGGATCCCTTTGTTTTAAGGGCTGTTTCCCTTCAAAAAAAATCAGTACCTGATTCAGTACTCCTCAAATCTGCATCCTAGAGAGGCCAAAGTCTGCCCTCCCATAATTTCAGTGTAGATGTTTTGTTGATGCCTTTCCTTCTTTCCCAGAATTCTGGAAAGTTGATTATTCATGGTCATTGTACCCCAGGCAACCTCAGTCCATCACACCTCCCAGCAGCCCTTCCCTGTTGTTTGGAACAGCAGCAGACAGAGCTTCCTTGGCAGTGGGAGTGTTACCACAAATTTGGTAAAATAAAAGCTCCTTAAACACCAATGTAGCATTAGAAGCAGCATTCTTTATTTGGTTGGATGCACAGGGGAACAACTCCTCCCAAAGCGTGCATGCTGAGTACAGGAAAGTTTCTGTTTATATTCTCTATTTTGCATTCATATTCATTGATGGTCCTGGACTAAACATACCTATGATAATCATTTCCCTGAAATCATTTGCATATTTCCCTCCCTTTTGCATGCACTCTTCTGTCCTGGGGGTCTCTCGGTGGTCCCTGGTGCTCACAGACCCCAATGTTCCAGTCAGCCTGGCTGAGCTGGCAGGACACTGAGGCTGGTGAATTTCCAGTTCCCCTTCTTACACAATGGGCATTGTGTGGTTCCATGGCCTGTGGTTTTGGAGAAATGAGCATGTGTTAGCTCACCAGGTGCAGACCATTTATCATCAGGTATCATGAGGTCACAGAATTGGCTATGACATCACTGAAGAGGCTATGTGAGGTCATTGAGCAAGCTATGGACATCATAGGCCATCTCTGTGACATCACAGAGCCATCTGTGACATCACAGGGCAGAGGTCAGACATCATAGAGCAGATTATGACATCACGAGCTGCCTGTGACATTACAGGGTGGCTGTGTGAAATCACAGAGTGGGTTGTGACACAGAGACCAGCTGTGTGACATCACAGCAGGGCTGTGTGACATCACTGAGTTGGTCACTCCACCCCAGCCCCCTCACAGTTTCCCCCATGAAGTCCAATGCTGTTCATGTGAGCAGGGTCCCCGTCCCTCAGAATCCCCCAGTGCACCTGGAGCCACAGTTTCACCATGGGTGTTCCACAGGATCGACCCCAGAGCCTGACACGGGACAAGGGGCTGGGCTGTGTGACCAGGACATCAAGGACGTGCATTATCGAGATCACTGTGGCCTGGTTGAGTTCCCCAGGGCAGGAAAGATGTCTGGCAGCTGCAGCAGGGTTAGGGAAGGGCCCCAAGGTGGGGCTGGAGCCCTTTGGCTGTGAGCAGAGGCTGAGGGAGCTGGGCTTGTCCAGCCCCGAGCAGGGAAGGCTGAGGGGCTCCTCATGCACCTGGCAGTGCCACCGAGGAGGTGATGGAGAACACAGAGCCAGGCTCTTCACTGGGGGCCTGGTGGGAGACAAAAGACAATGATATAGGGTGAAAGAGGGGAGCTTCAGCCAGGACAGGAGGAATCCTTTGTTCCCATGGGCTCAGCCAGGTGCTGAGATGCTGCCCCCTCCCTGTCCTTTGGGATTTTCCAATCCAGACCAAATCAAGCCTTGAACCACTTGGTCTGCCCATTTCTGACAGCTTGGGCTGCTGACTTGCTGAGGTCCTTTCCAATTCAGCTCTCTAATGATCCTGGGACAGTGCTCCCTGTTTTACACTGGAGCACAGCAGATGGGACAGGAGCCCTGCAGGGCTGTACAGGACCTGCAGCTTGCGAGGTGCACAGCACATCTTCATTACCTGGGTCATTTGAGCACTTCTAAGAAATGCCAAAGTTTTCCCACCAGGAGACACCAGGAATTTCCTGGAACTGTACGATGACAGGAGAAGGAATCCTGATCTTCCCCTCTATTTGTGTCACTGGCTGGATTTCTGTTTTTCATGGGGCTGTGCCCTCCCTTGGTTTTGTTGGCTGACAATAAATGAACATCCCTCTGTGTCTCAGGCAGCTCCTTCTGCAAGGAAAGCAGGTGGGAGCTGGTGCCAAGGAGCTGAAAGCTGCAGCTGCAGCCTGGAGTGGAGGAAGCTCAGATTGGCACAAGGCTGCTCTGAGTCCCTGGGGCTGGAGGAGGGAAATGGTGGGGTGGGGGTAGGGGCAAAGTGTGATTGTCAGCCATGAAGGGTCTTGATTTTCATATATATTCAGAGTGCATGAGGAGGTGCTCAGGATCAATATCAACTGGGGATTGCTGATATCAATCTATAAACAAGAAAAGAAAATTAAATAGGACAAAAATCTCTCTGCTTTTTTAAAGATATAGTATATTCTCTTTGAATACACTTCTGAAATGTGTACAATTAACCACAGAAGAATTGAAGACTTGAAATTAAATTATTCCCAGGGGCTTGCCTGGTTTAGGGTGTTTTGAAATATTAATGAGCTTTTGGCACTGAATTCCTGAACTGAAGAACTGAAGACTGAGCAAGCCCCTGGGGAAGCAAAATTGATCAGGGAACCTCCAAGTTGCAGAGGATGCATCCACAGCAGAGCAGATTGAAGAGATTCCAGGGGATTGCCGCTCATAAAGAGCCGTGAATTCACGTGGAGGCACAGGGGCTCCATGGTGGCATCTGAGGGGTCTCTGGGCTCCTGAGGATCTGTTTGGTCCCACTAAGTCACAGGGGCTCGTGGTGACATCCCAGGGGTCCTTAATCTTCCCAAGGGTATGAGGTGACAGACAGTCACAGGGCTGCACAGTGACAACAGAGGTGTCTGTACGCTGCCAAGGAGCCAATTTGTCCCAGGCAGTGGCAGGAGTCCAGTGGTGACATCCCTGTGCTCCTAAAGAACAGCGAGGTCACAGACACTCACAGGGCTCCATGGGACATCCCAGGAGTCTCCAGGCTACCAAAGAGCCGGGAAGTCACAGAAACTCACAGAGGTTCCTGTCATGGCAGAGTGGGAGCTTCAGGCAAAATTTATTAAACAAGTTCCTGTTGGGTCATGAGGTGCAGAAAGGACCCCCAACACCCCAGTCATACCCCCAAGCTCCCCCAAACCAGGACCCCCAGGCTTTCTAAATTCCTTCTGTGAGAGGATCATGGAAGTGCTCTATCCAATCCCAGCCCCAGACTTTGTCAAGGATTTATGTGTAAAGAATCATAAAGGTGGAATTGAACATGAGTACAACTTTGTCCGACAACATTAGGGATGGCAAACCACAAGTATTTGTGTACATATAGATATGACTGATTATGATCATGATTAAACAAAAAGGTTTTGTTTACTTACTCCACAGGATAGGAGCTGTAACATCTATTTTAATATAGTGCTTTAGGAAGCAATTTTGAAGCAATTGTATTAAAGTAAAACCAGTTATTAAGTAGAGATGGGTGTCACTCTCCCAGACCATGGGCAAATCTCTTCAGCTCAGCCTCAGGCAGTGACCTTGAGGGGTGTCCCCATTCCACAGAGGAATCACTGCATCCCCCAAGAAGGGAAATGTAAGGAGATGTGCAATTAAAATTTGGGGCAGGGCCCTTCTAGCCTGAAGTGCTGCCCTGTCAGTCAGATGTGCCCAGGCTGTGCCAGCTCAGCAGCTCTGCAGAAGCTCTCACTGGTGTCACTTGGTTGTTCCTTTCTCTGGGATTTTTCCAGCTCTGCCACAGCTTCAGCTCCCTCTCAGGATGCTGAACTTGGGGATGGAGGAGTCAGGCTGCTTTCAGCATTATTCACCCCAAAAGCAGCATGACCCCCTTCCTCATTTCCCACTGGGGGCTCTGCAAACAGAGCCTTGTTGGAGTTGTCTGAGCCCATTGCAGGCAGAGCCTCCTGCTCCAGCAGGAACTGCCTTTCCTGTGCCATGGCCAGGCCAGGTCCCGCTGCAGGAAAAGCCCCAGGCCAGCCCCAACACAGCGAAGGCCTCGGGCACAAGTGCAGAGTGCTGGGAGCTGTGCCAGGAGAGCCTGGGACACCAAAGGCACCTTGGCAGCAGCAGCTCCCTGCAGGCCATGGCCAGAAGCCTCCCTTGGCAACCCGGCCTGGTGGCCACCACTGCAGAGCTGCTGGGGCAGGGGCTGATTTCTGCCTGGGCTCTGCCCCAGCCCACAGAGTGTGAGCTCAGCCCTGACTCGGGCACAGCCCTTGTGCCTGGGCCCTGCAAAGCCTAAAGGTCACCTGTGCCACCCTGGTGCCTGCTGCCTCCGCTGAGGCGTAGCGACCTGGTTTTGGCACAACAACACACCAGCCACAGCCAGGCTGCTCGGGCCACCAGCTCACAGACACCAGTGTGGTGGACGGCTAATGGCGTTTATTAACTGGTTACATGGAGTTATAAGACCTCTGTTTGCTACATCACATCCGTCTGCTTACATTACAAGTTACGTGTTGCTTAGCTTGTCAAGGACACTAAACAACTAAGTGTTGAGGGAGGGGTTCTGTCTGCCCGTACAACGCGATATCTTCCAATCGCCTGTCCCTAATCTCCCATATCTCCCCCCCTGCCTCATGATTAAGTAAAACACCTATAAAAGTATAAATGTTATAAAAAGTGCAAAAGCTGTTAAAGTTAGTATAATAGGATACAAAGTGATAACATGTTAATAATAAGTGCACTTCATGGTAGTTGTAGGCGTTCGACAAATAGGATGTCAACTTTCTCTAAACGGCTTCTAACAAATGAAACTAACTTGTTCAAAATGCAAGGCCCAAAAATCAATCCCAAGAGTATCATGGTGAGAGGGCCTATTAGGGTGGAAACAAGGGTGGCTAGCCATGGGGACTGATTGAACCATGACTCGAACCATCCTTGTTGGGCCTCTCTCTCTCTCTTTCTCTGGGCTAGTCTTTCTCTCAGCTCGGCCATGGAGTCTCGCACGACTCCAGTATGGTCTGCATAAAAACAGCATTCTTCTCTCAAGGCAGCACACAGGCCTCCTTGCTGCATGAGCAAGAGGTCCAGTCCTCGCCTGTTCTGCAGGACGACTTCTGAAAGCGAGGAGATAGATCTTTCCAGAGGAGATGGATTTTTCAATTCTCAGTAAGTCTTCGTCAATTGTCATTTGCAGCTGAGAAAGTCCTTGGTGTTGGGTCACGAGAGCTGAAACACCTGTGGCTGTACCGGCAGCTCCTAGGCCAAGGAGCATTGCAATGGTTATACCTGTACTACTTCTCTTTTGTGGAGCTGGATGATTTCTTCTAAAAAGCGATACATTTCCTCTTCTTGGTGATACAGGACTCTAGGAACAATAAGAACTTGGACACAAAAGTCAGCAAGGTTATTGAATTTACCAAGGTACACACAGCGGGTTATTCCAGATTGTTGACAGACCCACATTCCTGGTACGAACAGGACTGCCCACTTATCAGTCTTTTGGCTAGGTTGGATGAACTCAGCACAAATGTTTCCCATCTGCTTTGCTAAGGTTACATTGCCAAAGCACTTGCCTCGGCCTGTGACTTGACTCAGGGTAATTTCCCTTTGAGGGGTGTCCCATCTACAGTTGTGTGGATTATCTGCTGCAGAATATTCAAAAGGAACATCAAGGGCAGCACCCTCATAAAAAGGAGGTTCTGCATTATAACATAACCAGCATGATTTTGTAAAGTTTGGATCGGATTGGTTCAATGACAAAAAGGTAGCATTTAATACACTAAGAAATGGATTGTAAGGATCTGACTTAGGTTTTTGGTAAATAGCTAAAGGACTGGATGAGGAGGAGGTGCCAGGTGTGGCCTCTCTCCTGTGTCTGCATGCTGTGAGAATCTGATAGAGTCTAATTGATAGGGGTACTGAAGGTAGGAGTCTGATAATTTGCACGTTCGCCCAATTAAATGCCTGGCTGCATTTAAAGCATGCCATTTCACTAGTTACTGTGGTACGGATGGCTGCTTGGATTGGGGCAAAATGTTCCTCTTTTGCAACATGCCTGATCATGTCTGCGATGCTGGACCCGAGTGGTAAAGACCGTAAAATGTCCTTGGTGGCTGAATTGCATTGTTGGCGCAGGCACTCTGCTAACACAGGACCCTTTGCCTCTGAAGGCAAAGCTGAGGAGTCAAGTGATGCTTGGAGCCGATCTACAAATTGTGTAAAACTCTCACTCTCACTTTGCTTTATTGTGGACCATGATGATGGTTTAGCAATGACCATGGAAGCAAAGTGGATGGCTTCCCTGGCAGCACGGGTAGTTGTCATGACCTCGTGGGCCCGTAGGCCCTCGGCTTGTGCCTGGGGGGTGATCATGGTTGGGTCTGTGCCCATGAGCCGTTGCAGGCTGGAGCCGTGTAGAGGATGATCTGCACCAGTGACCAGAGCTAGTTCCTTTGCACAATTGTCCTCCCACTCTTGTTTAAAAACTATCATCCCTGCCCTATCAAAAATCAATCTGCAGGTTTGCTTTATGTCAAATGGGAGCATGTCATCCCCTCCAAAAACACTATCAATGAGAGTAGAAAGCATAGCTGAATTGATCCCTCTGTCAGTTATTGCTTTAACAATTGCTTGAACATCCTTAGGGTTTACTGAGGAGTATGTTCTCTGTTTCCACCTGCCCCCCCACTCGGACTGGAAAAGCCAGTGTGGCCGATGGACCCCAATCGGCACATGCGACTTTTATTTTCCTCCAGTCTGTGAGAGGAGTTCATTCTTTTTCTGACTTCCCCTCAACCCGAGTAGAAACATGGTTGTTACTGATTTTATATACTGTTACTTCTTTGTCGGAGTCGGAGCCAGAGCCGGCAGCAGAGGACTGGCTGTCCCAGTCCCAGCTTGAGTCCGATTCAGAGCCGGAAGTCGACTGACTGGCTGCTTCCGGGCTCCGGAGCCTTTTGGTCGGGCTCCGACCCCGCCCCTTTCCCTCAGGGCTGGGCCGTCCCTTCCCTTTGGCCCCGCCCCTTTCCTCAGGGCTGGGCCGTCCCTTCCCTCTGGCCCCGCCCCTTTCCCTCAGGGCTGGGCCGTCCCTTCCCTCTTGGCCCCGCCCCTTTCCCTCAGGGCTGGCCGTCCCTTCCCTCTTGGCCCCGCCCCTTTCCCTCAGGGCTGGGCCGTCCCTTCCCTCTTGGCCCCGCCCCTTTCCCTCAGGGCTGAGCTGCCCCTTTCTTCTCCCTTTTAAACTGTGTTCCTTTAAAGAATGTCCTTTTTGGCAAGCATTCCGACTAGCTTTAATTCCCTCTTTCTTCTGTTTGCGTGTGCCCGCGCTATCAAACAAGCTGTTGGCAGCAGGCACACTGTGTAAAAAACTTTCTTTGTTTGCTGGTTCTTGGTTGTCTGCCAAATATTCCAATTTAGTTACATTCTTGTTTTCTCCCAGCGATTCAATGCAATCTCCTGCTGTATAGGGTGGAGGTTCCCCCTCAGCCCCTTCTACCAGCGACCCCCCAGCAGAATTTTTGGCAATATTCCTGGCTTCCTCAGTTAATTGATCATAAAACAATTTTGCCTGGTTTTTTTCTTTAGCAGCTAACTCTGGACTTGAAGGCTTTGAAGGAAGATTTTGTTCCTGCAAGCCTCCACAGTCATTAGGACAAACTTTATCAGCAGTCTGAACAGACTCATTGTCTTTCAGACCGCATTTTCCTACACTCTGAAAATCCCCTTTAAAATTTTCCTCTGAAAAAGTTTCTTCTAAAACAGTTTGCGTTGCAGCTCCTACACCGAGCTGCGGCGTAAATTTTAGACAATGCTGTGCAGCTTTCCAGGTCTCTTGTTCCTGCAAAGCCTTCTGCAAAGATTGCACAACCCTCCCCCATGACTTAAGATACTTTGCCGACCCTGAAAACATAGTTTCCTCGGCTAAAGCTTTCGTACACCCATCCCAAATATCTGGGTGGAGAATTTCCATGGGACGATCGATGATACTAAGTTGCAAAAGCCCTCGTCACTGCGAGGGTAAAATCTTTTGCTTTACAATCAATTCCCCACTGTTTATGAATCTGAGATACGACCTTCATGAGGGCTTCCATCCTCCTCACGGGTCCTGGGGCGTCCCCCTCGCCGAGCTGGCCCCACCGCTCGGCCGTCGTTCACCCGTCCAGGCGACTCCCGATCTCCCGGGCGACTCCCGGGGTTTCGGCACCACTTGCTGCCTCCGCTGAGGCGTAGCGACCTGGTTCAGGAACGACACGGCAGCCACACCCAGGCTGCTCGGTCCATCAGCTCACAGACACCAGTGTGGTGGACGGCTAATGGCGTTTATTAACTGGTTACATGGAGTTATAAAACCTCTGTTTGCTACATCACTTCCGTCTGCTTACGTTACAAACTACGTGTTGCTTACCTTATCAAGGACATTAAACAACTAAGTGTTGAGGGAGGGATTCTGTCTGCCCGTACAACGCGATATCTTCCGACCGCCTGTCCCTAATCTCCCACACCTCACCATGTCTGACATTGCGCACCTGGGATTAAACTGCTAAAACATAACCAAAAAAAACCAAAAACAAAAACAAAAAAGCATTTTTCCTTACAATAAAAATCTAATTAAATAATAAAATAAATTGCATCTTTCTTATTTATAATAATAAAATTCTATCTTTCTATATACCTAATTTTTATATTTATGTTAAAAACCTATATATTTTAAGCAGCCAATATTTTTTAGTTATTTGTTTTTAGTAACACAATGCCCTTCAATAATTAATTGACTGCTATTTGCTGTTGATTTCTCCCTATTTATGCTAACGTGTCCTAATTTTAGTCCTTTCCTCATATTTTTTAGCATTTTCTCAGACAGGGTAAAAGGGGCCACTTTGAGGTCCATGGAGACATTTCTGGGGCGCATTTGGGGTAGTTTTGGGTTTGGGGAGGGAATTTGGAGAGAACTTGAGGGTCTGAAGGACTCTTGGGGGAGCCGGGCGGGCACTTGGAGGGGCACTTAGGGATTCAGTCAGACAATTCGGGGTCCAGGCGGGCACTTGGGGGTCCAGGGGGGCACTTGGGGGTCAGGGAGGGGAATCTGGGGGCCCTTCGGGCTCCGGGCGGGCACTTGGGGGGCTCTGACGGGGCTCTCCGCAGCGCGGGGGATGATGGGAGTTGTAGGCGCGGGTATAACACAGTTCAATCGGGCCGCGGAGCATCACGGGAATTCTGGGCACAGCTCCAATGGTTTTCTCTGAGGCACGGGGCATGACGGGAGATGAAGTCACGGCTGGAATCGCGCTCTAAGTGAGCCGCGGAGCATGCTGGGAGCTGTAGTCCCGGAAGTGGCTCTAACGGAGCTTTCGGGGCTCCGGGAAGGCACTTGGGGATCACTTTTGTGTCCGAGCTGCGATTTGAGGTCCTCAAGGGGAACGTATATGGTTCGGGAGCAGTTAGGGGGAGCTTGGGGAGCTCTAACCGGGCTCTTTAGAGCGCGGGGCACGGCAGTATTTATAAGCGCGGCACTGTGTTTGGGGGGGCTCTGATGCTGTGGGGGATGATAGGAGATGAATTCCCAGAAGTGCCCAGAAACGTCCATCGATGGGGTTTGGAGCGTTCAGGGGATTTAGGGACGCTTTTGGGGGGTCCTGAATGGGCACGGAGGAGGCATTTATTCACCCTGCAGGGTCTGGGGGACACTGATGGGACACATGGGGGGCGGATAACGAGGGGGGGGGGGGGGGGGGTGTGTTCTGTGGAGCGCGGGGCATGATGGGCGTTGAAGTCCCGGCTCCGTTGGGGTTCAGTCGGGCCGCGGGGCGTGATGGGAGTTATAGGCAAACAGAAAAGATGGCGCAGGCAGAAAACCCCACCCCTTGTGTCCCGATCCCCACCGCTGATTGGCTTCAGGCTGTGATGGGCGGCAGTCTCCGCAAATAGGAAACGGCAGAGGCGGGAGAAGTTCATTCAACCCCTCCAGTCTCTTCCACTCCAGCCCAGGTTATCCCCAGTACAGCCCAGTACATATACAGTGCCCCTCCAGTCCCACCCAGTGCAGCACATTTCATCCCCAGTAAAGACAAGTAAAACCCCAGTGCCCCTCCAGGCCCTCCAAGTGCTGCCCAGTCCCTCCCAATACACCTGAGTTCATTCCATTCCCTTCCAGTTCCCCCAGTATCATCCAAAGTACACCCCAGAGTCCCCTGGATTGTCCACAGTGTTCCCAGTGTCCCAAGTTTGTCCCAGTATCCCCCAGTATACTCACAGTATCCCCAGTGTCACCCCAGTATGGCCCAGTATCACTCCCAGTATGTCCCAGTATGCCTCAGTGTACCCCACAGTCCATCCCAGTCTGACCAGATTCCCCCTCAGCATTCCCTGTGTTCCCAGGTTGTCCCAGTCACCCCAGTATCACTCCCAGTATGTCCCAGTGTCTCCCACAGCGTTCCCAGTGTCTCCCAGTGTGTCCCAGTCCTCCCCAGTGTTTCCAAGCAAACTTGAACTGCTCACGGTTGCTGTGGAACCCAAACCCAGCAGTGGGGTCAGTGCAGTGTCCATGGCCACAGCCCCTTGCAGACCTCCTGAGGAGAGACCCTGGATCAATATCAATCACAGAATGCTGCAATCACCTCTCTCAATGAGAATAGTAATAAAACACACCTTTATAACAGGAATGTGTATTTCTTAGAAACTCTTTGAAATCTTTCTCCATAACTGTTGTGAAAACATTCCTAATGAACTGCACCAGACCAGAGGGAAATCAAGGCACAGCCATGGTTTGTCAGGACTTGCTTGATCCCAAGGAGCCCGTGGTGCATTTGGTGCTGAGCCCTCAGGGCCTGAGAGGAGATTGCATAAACCTTTCCAGCAGTCCAAGTCACAGGAAAAACCCAAAGTGTCTCACAGCATTCATGGGTCCCACTGAGGTCCATCCCCAACACAGGCTCCTCATGGACTCCTTGGAGGAGAGAATTGGAGGCCATGATTGCCCAAAAACCTCTCAGAGACTCAGTGTGGAAAGGAAAACCCAAAGTACCTTAAAAACCCTGAGTATCTCAGCATGAATGAGCCCCACTGAGTGTCAATACAAAGCCTCTCTAGGGACTCATTAAATTGGATAATTGGAGGCCATGACTGCACAAACCTCTCAGGGATTCAGTGTCAAGAACTAGTACTTTAATGACTCTTGAGTACTTTGAGGCATTAATGAGCCCCACTGAGTGTTGTTACTGACAAAACATCTCCAGGGACTAATTACAGCAGATAATTGGAGGCCATGATTGCACAAACCCCTCAGAGACTCCCAGGCCAAAGCAAAACCCAAAGTCCTTTGGAAAACCTGCAGTCCCTGGGAGCATTAAGGAGCCCCCCAGGGCCATTCCTGCCCAAGGCTCCCCAGGGACTGGTCCCAGCAGATCCCTGAGGCCACTGGGATGTGGGGGGATGCTGAGGGCAGCACAAGGGGCTGACAGTGCCCAGCCTTGCTGGGGCTGTGCCAGGAGGCCCCAGGGCCTCAGGACAAGGTGTCTCCTCACAGCCCTTGGTGGCACAGACCCTGCAGTGCCCCAGGGCACCAAGACTTGGCTTCTCCTGGGCACTGCCAGCCCTGCCAGGGCCCTTGGCCATGTCCAGCACAGCTTGTCCTGCGCTGTCCCACAGCTGCTGCTGTGTCCCTGCAGGCTGCACACTCCCATCTCGCTGCCCCCTGGCTCTGCCCTGCATTTCCCTTTCTTCTCCCTCATATCCTGGGATGGAACGTGGGAGAATGGGTCAAAGCTGTACCAGGGATGGTTTAGACTGCACAGGAGAAAGTGTTTCTTTCCTGAGAGGGTGCTCAAACACTGCACAGGCTCCCTGGAGAGGTGGTTGATGCCCCAAGGCTGTCAGTGTTTAAGAGACATTTGGACAGTGCCCTTAATGACTGCTTTCACTTTTGGTCAGCCCTGGAGGGGTCAGGCACTTGGAGCAGACCATCATTCTGCTCTGAACTGCAGATCATTCCCAACGGGACTATCCTGGTCTGGTCTATCCCATTCCATAGTCATACCTGTACATGGATCCCTGCAGCAGCTGTGCTCAGACACTCTGCCAACAACATTCTCCTTGGTTCTGCAGTGTCACAAGGACCCTTTGATCCATGAGGTTCTGTAGTGTCACCATGGTCTCTTTGGTTCCACAAGGCCTTGCTGTGCCACAATGGCCCCTTGGTTCCATGAGGTTCTGTACTGTCAACAGGAATCTCCTTGGTTCAGTGTCATAATGGACCCTTGGTTCCATGAAGTGCCTGGCCTCCCACAGCCTCTCAGAGACCCTTTTCCCCCTCACAATCCCTCACAGCCCCTCAGCCCCTCACAGCCCCTCACAGCCCCAGGCACGGGGCTCCTCCCAAAGGAGAAGGGGTCGGGCCCTGCTTGTTCTCCTTTGATTTCGGTCCCTTCACAGCCATGAGTAAAGAAAGGCTGAAATGGAGCCTTTCCCCAGCGTTCCCCTCGGGGTTCATTGCGGCTGAAGCTGTGTGCTGGCGCTGGCCCCAGCGCGAACATCCCTGCAGCCGCCCAGGCCTTTGCTGTCCCCCCGTGTCCATTCCCTGTGCCCGAGTCCCGCCCGGCTCTGGCAGCAGCAGGAGCCGCAGCGCAGCGGGCGCCGGCCCGGCCCAGCCGGGGCTCCCGGGCAGGAGCAGCAGCAGCGCCGGCCCCTTCCCACCTGCTCCTGCCTCGGCTTCCCAGGGGATTTTCCAGCTGAATTCTGGAGTAGAGCGACAATCACCCACAAACAGCCCTGATTCCTCGGGCCCGGCTGTGCTGCCCTGAGCCAGCCTCCAGAGAAAGAAAGGATCGGGTTCCAGCGCTGTTTTCAGCACTGTTTTACTCACCCTGAGGTGACAGCAGGAGGCTGCTGCTGCCTTTGCCTTGGGAATTGTAGATCATGGCTGCTCTTGCCCCTCTTCTGCTTGCCATTGAATTTTATTTTAAAACTGCAATTGCCCTTTGGTTGGTGCTCTGACAGTGCTTTCCTGACAGGGAACTCAGATACTTTTTTCAGGCATCATGATTAACAGATCTCAAATACTCACCATTCCCTGAGCACTAAGTCAAGGAGAATTAAATCCACACAGGCCACATTTGCAGCACTCAAACACTGCCCTGTTGCTGGTGCTGCTGAAATAGAATTGATAGAGGCCATCACAGAAATTGCCTCTGGAGTGTCAAAAAAATGAAAAAATCCACCAGAAGAAAGAAAAACAGAACTTCTCAACTCAATTCATTGTGCAAGGAAATGACAAGATTTGTCTTTACAAACAATTCTGGGTCTGCTGGTAGATAAAACTAGCACTGAGAGATAAGAGAAACAATGGGAAGGATTCTACTGATTGATGAATGGAAAAGAAGAAATTTGCCTTTACAGACAAACTGTAGGTTTGTTTGTAAATGAAATTGAATATTGAAAGATGAAAATATCAATGGGGAAAACCCAAAATCCCGTAAGAATTAAAAATCAAGGGGGTTATACATTAAAAGGGGAATCTTAAGTCTTTTTGTACAGAAACCTCTGGTGTTCGTGTATTCAGTTTCCTAACAATCGTTTCTGCCGAGCAGCAGCACAAAGTGGAGATGCCCAGAGGTATTTCCAGCTGCTGCTGATCCCAGTTGGAGCCCAGCCTGCTGCCCAGTCCCAGCAGAACCTGAGCCCAGCCCGGGGAGCTCCCGCAGTGTCGGGAGCTCAGCGCACGCGGGGCCAGGCCCAGAGCCCCGGGCACGGCCGCCGATTGCGGGGCAGCGGCACAGGCGGAATGTCCTGCGGCCCAAACCTCCTGCTCCTGACACACAGCGCCCATCGTTCTCCCCCTCCTCCTCCTCCTCCTCTCCCAGCACAGCACAAATTCCAGCTCGGAGGAGGCTTCCCAAGACAGGGCTCAGGCTCCTGTTTCAGCCTGAGTGTCCCTGCAGAGGAACAGGGCATCTTTCAGGCAGTTCCACAAGCTCAGGGTTCTCATTTCATGGGAAATCTGAGATGCAATTGCCCTTGTTAGGAATGACAAAAGCTGAGGGAATGGATTGGAAATGACTTGGACAAAATGACCCTTCTTACAGACCAAGTTCACCAAGTCATTCCCTGCATTTCTCCTTTTCAGATTTTTTCTGTCATCTGCTCTGAGAGCTTCTTCTGCTGCTTCCAGTGAACTGAATGTACTCTTGATTTCTATCGGTGCATGAGATGTAGAAACATCTAAACTGAACACAGAAACAAATTACGTCTTTCAGCCATTTTCATGTTCTGGATCACTTTGAAGATGTCCATGGGGTGTTGGAATGATTATCACACAACTCTCCACATCTGGCTGCAGGCTCTGGAGATTCTTTCTCTGCATTCAGCAGGCTTGTACTCCCTAACAATTGACAGAATCACGGAATCACTAGCTCGGAAGAGATCTTCAAGATCATTGAGTCCAACCCATGCCCTAACACCTCAACAAAAACCATGGCACTGAGTGTAACATCCAAACTTTATTCAAACACCTGCAGGGATGGTGATGCCACGACTTCCCTGGGCAGATCATTCCAATATTTTATCGCACCTTCTTTTTCCTTATATCCAACCTGTATTTCCCTTGATGCAGCTTCAGACTGTGTCCTCTCATTTTGTCAGTTGCTACCTGGAGAAAGAGACCAACCCCCAACTGACTACAACCACCCTTCAGGAAGTTGTAGAGAGTGAGAAGGTCACCTCTGAGTCTCCTCCAGGAAAAACCAACAAGAGCTCCCTCAGCTGTTCCTCACAGGACTTCTGTTCCAAGTCCTTCACCAGCCTTGTTGCCCTCCTCTGGATGCACTCAAGCATCTCAACGTCCTTCCTAAACTGAGGGGCCAGAACTGGACACAGCACTCCAGGTGTGGCCTCACCAGTGCCGAGTACAGGGGAAGAATGACCTCCCTTCCTGCTGGCCACACCATTCCTGATCCAGGCCAGGTGCCATTGGCCTTCTTGGCCACCTGGGCACACTGCTGGCTCATGTCCAGCCTGCTGTCCATCAGTGCAGGTCCCTTTCTGCCTGGGCACTGTCCAGCCACACCGTCCCCAGACTACAACATTGCAGGGGGTTATTGTGCCCAAAATGCAGGACTCAGCACTTGACTTATTAAACTTCATCTTATTGGACTCTGCCACCCATCCAACTGTTCCAGGTCTCAGTGCAGAGCCCTCCTACCTTCCAACAGATCTACACATGCTCCCAGCTTGGTGTCATCTGCAAATTTTAAAAAGACTCATTACCTCATCCATGTCATCAATAAAAATCCTGAACAGAGCTGGCCCCAGCACAGACCCCTGAGGAACACCACTGGTGACTGGCTGCCAGCTGCATGCAGCACCGTTCCCCACCACTCTCTGGGCCCGGCCATGCAGCCAGTTCTTAACCCAGCAAAGAGTGCTCCTGTCCAAGCCGTGGGCTGCCAGCTTTTCCAGGAGTGTGCTGTGGGAGACAGTGTCAAAGGCCTTGCTGAAGTCCAAATACACAACATCCACAGCATTCCCACATCCACCAGGTGGGTCACCTGGTCATAAAAGGAGAGCAGGCTGGTCAAACACGACCTACCCCTCCTAAACCCATGCTGGCTGGGTCTGATACCCTGGCCATCCTGTAGGTGCTGTGTGATGACACTCAATATAAACTGCTCCATGACCTTACCGGGTACTGAGGTCAGGCTAACTGGCCTCTAATTACCAGGATCCTCCTTCCCACCCTTCTTGTGAATGGTGTCACATTGGCCAGCTTCCAGTCACCTGGAACCTCACCAGTGAGCCAGGGCTGTTGGTAAATGATGGAGAGCAGCTTTGCAGGCTCATCTGCCAGCTCCCTCATCACCTTGGGATGGATCCCATCTGGGCCCATAGATTTCTGAACATCCAAGCATCTCAGCAGTTCTCTGACTGCCTCCTCCTGGATAACAGGGGGACCATTCTGCTCCCTGACACCATCTACCAGCCCAGGAGGGCAGTTGTTCTGGGACATGTCTTCCCACTAAAGACTGAGGAAAAGAAGGCATCAAGCACTTCTGCCTTCTCCTCATCTGCAGTTACTGAGTTCCCTCCACATCCAGCAGAGAACAAAGGTTGGTCTTACCCTTCCTTTTGCCTCTAATATATTTGTAAAAACATTTTTTATTATCCTTTACAAAGTGCAAATTAAGTTTGAACTGAGCTTTGGCCACCCTACTGTTTTTCCTACATGCCCTAGCAACTCTCTTAAATACCTCCTGAGAGACCTGACCCTCCTTCCAAAGATGGTACATCCTCTTTTTATTCCTAAGGTCTTTCAAAACCCTGTTGCCCATCCAGGATGGACGTTTGCCTCGTCAGCTCATCTTTCAGCACACAGTCTGTTCCTCTGCCCTCAAGATCTCTGCTTTGAAGCATGCCCACCCTTCCTGGACTTCATTGTTTTTAAGGGCTGTTCCCAAGGAACTCTCTGAATAAGTCTCCTAAACAGGCCAAGTCTGCCCTCTAGTTTAGTGTAAAAGTCTTATTGATGTTCCTCCTGATTTCACCAAATATTGAGAACTCTCTCATTTCTTGATCACTCTGTCCCAAGCATCCTCCAACCACCACATCTCCCACCTGTCCTTCTCTATTTGCAAACAACAGGTCTAACATAGTCCATCCCCTGGTGGGCTCACACCAGCTGTGACCACAGGTTGTTCTCCATACACTCCAAAACCTTCCTGGACTGCCTCTTTGCTGCTGTATGGAGATCCCAGCAGATGTCTGGCAGGTTGAAGTCACCTACAAGAACAGGGGCTGGTGATCCTGAAACATTCTCCAGCTGCTTATAGAATAAGTTGTCCAGCTCTTCTTCTTCCTGCTTGGGTGGACGATAACAGACTCCCAGTAGGTACCACCGGTACCCTGTCCTGTTTTCTTAGGGGAGAACAGTACAATGAAAACCTTACCAATGGCACAACTCCCCAGTCCACAAGGAAAAGAAAGAACAAGTTGTCAGGTTTATTAAATATTTGTCCTGCTTTGCTGCAAGACTCCTGCTGCATGCACAGTGTGGAAAGCCAAGGGAAGCTGCCGTTGTGGCACATCTTGTGCCAGAAGCTCCACCCTGTTCTGCAGGAAGTTTCTTGGAAAGAGCAAACGGGATTGTGGAGCAGATTCTAGGGAAACTGAAAGAACTTTTAAGAAATGAAATGAAAATGGAAAGAAACATTCCAAGATGTTTTTCTCTATTTATTTCTATGCTCCCCTTTTCCATCTTGCACTACTTCTCCATCCCATCAATTCCAAATGGATCTCACCTCGAAGATCCATGAGTTGGCAAATTTCAGACACTGTAAAATACCATGAGCTACATCAGTTTGCCTTCCCCTGTTTTTCTTGGAAAGCAATGCTGGAGACACAGGTGCAGTGCTTGGGTCAGGTACAAATTGTGCATTCAGGGAATGTGCTCTGACAGTGTCTGACCCTCAGCAGGGACAATGCACAGCAGCAGCCAAGGGGATTCCTGTGCCACCGTGCAGGAGTCAAGACTCTGGGTCTTGGCTCAACACTGCAAAGTTCCCGTGTCTGGACAGGCTCAGGGGCTGCCCCGGGGAGCGCGGGGCTCGGCGGGGCTGAGCGGGCAACGGACAAACGGACACGGGGACAAACGGCCCCAGGGCTTCAGTTGCAGCAGCAGGCGGCAGCCAGCAGCAGCAGCAGCAGCAGCAGCAGCTGGCAAAGCATCGGCATAAGCCAAAGAAGTGGTTTTACACTCCCTCCCTTCTTCTCTCCCTCTCCCTCAGTCCCACACTCTCCCGCAGTCCCGCACCCTCTCCCGGTCTCCCTTTCCCGGTGTCCCCCTCCTCTCCCAGTCTCCCTCTCCCCTGCCGGGCCGGGCCATGCCCCCAGCCCGCCCCCGGCCCCGGACGGGGCTGCCCCGTCCCCGCCCCCGGGCGTCCCGCCGCGGTCTCCCCTCCGCCCGGCTCTGGCCGTACTGGCGGTGGCGATGCTGGGCGGGCATCAGTGCCTGGAGCCAAGGGGGCATCGCTGCCCTTTGGCTGCGCCTGAGCCATGCTCGGCCCCGGCCCCGGCCCCGGCTCCTCCCGGGCCCCGCAGAGGACACACGCGGTGCAGCCGCTCCCGCCGCCTCCGCTGCGGCTTCCCCGGCCCGAGCTCCGCCGCTCGGCAGCGCGGCCGCCGGCCCCGAGCCGCCGCTGTCCCGTCCCCAGGAGCGAACGCCTGGGGATGCCCGGCCCGGGGCGGTTGAGGGGCGCTCGGGGGCCGTTCCTGGCCCCGGGCCGAGCGCTGACAGCCGCGTCTCGCCGGCAGGGAAGGCGCAGCACGGCCTCAAGGAGCAGTACCGAGTGGGGTCGCTCCTGGGGCGCGGCGGCTTCGGCAGCGTCTTCGCGGCGACGCGGCTCTCGGACGGCGCCCCGGTGAGCGGCGGGGCCGGCGGCGGGCGCAGGAGATGGAGGATGGGGCTGGGCAGGGCGGGTGCTGAGCTCATCCCGCTGCTCCCCTTGGTTTGCAGGTGGCCATCAAAAGGGTGCCACGGAACCGCGTCCGGCACTGGGACCAGCTGGTGAGTGAGCGGGGCCAGCGGGAGAAGCCGGGGCGTGCTGGGCGGGGATGAGCCGAGGCCCGGCAGGGTGGAAGCCCCAAGGATGCCTGGAGGGAGAGCGGGCGTGAGGCCAGCGCAGGGTGCAGAGCATCCCGGGCTGGGTGAGGGCTTCCCCAGCCCTGGCACGGCATCAGCCCCACTGACGGCATCGTGCTCCTCCCGCAGCCCAACGGCACCAGCGCACCACTGGAGATCGTGCTGCTGCACAAGGTCTCCACTGGCTTCCCTGGGTCGCCCAGCTGCTGGAGTGGCTTGAGCTCCCCAACGACATCATCATGGTGCTGGAGCGCCCGGAACGATGTCAGGACCTCCGGCATTTCATTCGGGCACGGGGGTTCCTGTCCGAGGAGGTGGCGCGGGAGCTGTTCCGCCAGGTGCTGGAGGCCGTGCAGCACTGCACCAGCTGCGGGGTCCTGCACAGGACATCAAACCAGAAACATCCTGGTTGACCTGGCCACCGGGCAGGCCAAATTGATCGACTTCGGCTGTGGCACCTACCTGCAAGACACGGCCTACACTCACTTTGCAGGTGAGCCCACAAAGGGGTGTGCTCCCAGTTCTGGACATCTCCTGGCCCAACATCTCATGACCCAACCTGGGTGTGGCAGCAGGGATTCTCCCTTTGCTGCCAGTCATGGCATTGAGTCTTCAGCCAAGTTGCTTTTGAGCAGGGGCAGGTGGGGGTCAGCTTCCAGCCGTGCTGGCAGCCTTTTCCAGCCACTCTGCCAGGACTGGGGCTGGGACTGGGGCAGCCAGCCTGACAGAAACACCCGTGTGTGGGGGTGGCAGAGAGGGGTGGAGCCAGAACCTGTGCAGCAGCCAGTTTGGTGTGCAGGTGAGAAAGGGCTTGGACTGCTCCACTCGCCTGGTTTGCCTTGGCTTCAGAATGTTTTTGGGGCAATGCAGGCAGGGAGGATGAAGGCATGGTTTTTCCCCAGCACTGAATGGGATTTTCCTTGTCATGGTTGGGCATTGCCAGAACTTACACTGCCCTCTTCCAACACCAGTGGCTTCTTTTCCAACCCCAAGGTTGTCCACAAGTCCCAGGTGCTGGTGAGAGGGCAGCAGGTCACACCACGTGCCACTGGGGCAGCCTCCGCATGCCCAGGGATGCTGGGGCCAGGCTCTGGGAGCAGCAGCATCCCCCTGATGAGCTCCATCTGTATTCCATAGGAACACCGTCATACAGTCCCCCGGAATGGACCCAGTTTGGCTGGTACTACGGCAAGCCAGCTACCATCTGGTCCCTGGGCATCCTGCTGCACCAGATGGTCTGCGGGGAGCACCCTTTCAGGAGGGGCCAGAACATCAGCTGGGACCATCAGCTCTCGCTGCCACAACGGCTCTCTCAAGGTGGATCCTCATCTCTGGGCACGGGGGCAATACCAGTGCTGGGAGACAGCAGCGGGCTCGTGAGCATCCTGCTCTGGCAGCTGCTGAGGAGGTGGCACATGTCCTGCTCTCCTGCTCTCCTCCAAAACAGGGAATTGATGGGAAAGTTTAGGCCCAGCTCTGAGCACATCCAGCATGGCCTGGGCATGGGAATAGTGGGGCAAAGCAGACAGGAGCCTTCTCTAAATGACCGGCGGTTTCTGGTTTCTCTCCCCAGAGTGCCAAGATCTGATCAGGAGGTGTTTAACCATGCTAGACGTGGACAGGCCCTCATTAGAAGACCTCTTCTGTGATCCTTGGATGCAGGATATTCATCAGCTGTAGAAGATGGGAGAGAGCCACAGGCACCCTTTGATGCAGGGCCCTGGTAAGTAACAGCTGCACACATGCCTTGGCAATCAGAAGCAAAGAAACCCAGACTTTTTTCTGCTGCCTGTGTCACTGCACAGGGGTCCTCAGATGGGAGCACGCAGCCCTTGTGCTGGAGCTGAGCGTGTCTGCCCAGCACTGGTGGCTGCCATCCCAGCTGGTTTGGCTTGTCCTGGTTCACTGACAGCTGGGGCCCTGGGCAGAGCACTGAGAGCCTGGTCTCACCCCCAGGGAAGGAGAAGGAGCCCCTGGAGGAGCTGTACCAGGTGGGGCTGCTGCTGCTGGAGACAGCGAGGATGACATCAAGGATGACAACCTCTTCCTCGACCTGGCCAGCACAAAGCTGGAGATGAGGGACTCTGATTCTGGAACCTTCTTCAAAGCCAGGCTCCACAGTGAATTTGCAGATGAGTCCACACACAGGGGGATGCTCCCAGATTTGGGCATTGCACAGCCTGGCCAGGAACCAAAGGTTCCCCCTTTGCTGGGGCTGATGCAACTGATTTTCAGTGGGCTGCCAGCTGCTTTGTGTCAGGGCTGGGGCCATGGGCTGGGGTGGTTACGAAATGGGAGTCGGCTCCTGGCCCTGCCAACAGCCCCCACCACCCACCGTGCCCTGGGCTGGGGCTGGGGCAGCCAGCCCGACACAAACAAACCCCCATGGCAGGAGCAGAGGTGGGACTCCAGCACCTGTGCACGGCTGCTTTGCTTTGCAGGCAAGGAAGGGCTTGGGCTGCTCCACTCCCCTTGTTTGCTTTGGGATCACCATCACTTTTGGGGGGCAGTGCAGGGGGGAAGGAGAAAGCATGGGCTTCCCTCACCCATGGGTGGGTTTTTCCCTAGCATGCAGGGGTTGGGCCTTCCTCAACCTGTGACTGACATAAAATCTTTTATCTTTTCCTTGTTTCCCCTTTTTGTCTGTAATCTATTTTCCTTAATTTGTTGTTTGTTTTTCTAAAGGAAGCCTTCCAGGCAGTGTCCAGTCTGGATGGGGAAGTGCTTGGGACCAGCTGTGGCGTGGATGGGCCGTGCCCTTGGAGAAGGCTGAGGACATCCTTTGGGAGCAGCTTTTCTTCCAGCGCGATGGCGTGAGGTGGGTCCCCATCTTCTTGGCATGGGTGGGATAAGAGCTTTTGGGAGATGGCAGCGAGCACAGGAGCATCCTGCTCTGGGCAGCTGCTGAGGAGGTGGATGTGCCGTGGCTGGCTGCAGGCTGGGCACATGTCCTGCCCTCCTGCTCTGCTGCCAAAGGCAGCAATGATGGGCAGCTTTGGGCACCGCTCTGAGCACGGCCAGCATGGCCTGGGCACCGCGGGCGGCTGGGACAAGGGCACAGGAGCCTTCAGCTGATGGGCGGTTTCTGCTTTCTCTCCTTGCAGCCGGGCTCTGCGGATGCTGAGGCTGCTCTGGGCTCTGCCAGGGCTCTGCTGGAGCTCAGCACCGGGCCGGAATCAGCCAAAGAAGAAACGGTGTGACCTGCAGCAGAGACTTGCTTGAGCATTTTGGCAGTGCTGCTCAAGTTTGGAGAATGTACATCTCCAAGGGAAAACATGACATCCCCCCTAAATTAAACCTTTTCAATACCTTGTGAAATGAAATCAATCTAGGGTGACCCTAAAACATTTTTCAGCATGCTCAAGCTGTAGCTCAGCCCTTCACTGAACAGTTCTCTCCCCCAGCTGCCTTTTACTTCACAACTGCTCCCTCCTTTCCCCCAGTGAGTTCCCAGCCCATCGCAGTCTCCATCACACTGTTGCCTTCCTTGATGCCCCTCACCATGAGGGAGACCGAGTCCCAGGCTTAGGGACTCATCCTGTCCCTGGCAGAACAGCAATGTCTCAGAGGTACAGTGGCATTTTAGTGTCATTCAGAGCTGCTCTCCAGCCCTCAGCTCTCCTCACTGCTGAGTTCCCTCTCCCTTTTCCTCATCCTTCCAGCAGCATGAGCTCTGTGAATCCCCCTGAGCCTCCCCTCTTCCCAGCTCACCCACCCAGCTCAGTTAGACTAAAGCTGAAGCTTCTTTGTCTCCTCTGGCACACACCAGTGCAGCCTCCTCTGCGCAGAGCCCCAGCCCCAGAGCACAGCACACAGCAGTGCAGTCCGGGCTGGAGCAGCTGCCCTGCGCCCCTGGCTTGGCTGTTTGTGGCACCTAAATGCTCCCTGTTTCCAGCTCTGCCTGCAGGATGGCCCCAGGGCAGAGCCCAGCCGGGCTCCCACTGCATCCCCTGGAGCCTGGGGCAGACAGTGGTGCCAGAGCTGAGCTTCATGGGGAGCACCCAGAGCTGTGGCTTGCAGTCAGTGTTGCAAGGGTTGTGTTCTCATGTCCTGCAGCTTGTGGGGAAAGGGTCTGTGTGTGCCAGGGGCTCTTGCATGTCTCTGTATCCATGGATAGAAGGGTCTGTGTGTGCCAGGGGCTCTTGCATGTCTCTGTATCCATGGATAGAAGGGTCTGTGTGTGCCAGGGGCTCTTGCATGTCTCTGTATCCATGGATAGAAGGGTCTGTGTGTGCCAGGGGCTCTTGCATGTCTCTGTATCCATGGATAGAAGGGTCTGTGTGTGCCAGGGCTCTTGCATGTCTCTGTATCCATGGATAGAAGGGTTTGTCTGTGTAAGGGTTTCCATAATGTCTTTGTCCTCATGGGTATGGAATGAACACTGAGAGTGAAAGTGTCAGTCACGTTGCTTGCACACTCCTTCCTTTCTGTACAAGACACATCAGTGCACACCCCCACATAGATATATAAAAGGATAAGAAGGATAGAGATTTCCCACAGAGCTCTAACTTTGGCATAACTCACTTGTAAGCTGGTGGCCAGGGGATTTTTTTTTCCCAGCTCGTGTGAATAGGTGTCCAAGAGCTGAAGGGAGCAGCATTCAGAAGCAGTTTCAGGATTTCTAGGCAGGAAATGGAGCTGACAACCATCCGTGTAACTCGCCATATTCATCAGGATGAGCTGCTGGTTCTTTAGGAATATGGCACAATGGAGACAAGCCTTGGGAAAATCCCAGCTCTCAGTGGATTTATGCTATGGGGGGTGCAGCAGAAACACTTTGTGTCTGCTCTGGGGGAACAAGGTCCAAGGAGCTGCGGTGGCAGAAGGTGACCTGGGCTGGTGGCAGGTTAAGTCCTGTTTCATGACATTCAGAGGGGCACAGGACAAAGCCCCAAGCCCCCCACCCCCCTGATGAAGTCTTTGTGTTGCCGCACATCCTCGAGGAAAAGCTGCTGTCACACAATGCATTGGGATTTTGAAATTTCATTGCAATACTTTACATCCAAGTTTCAAACTGTAATATTTTTACAGTCAAGACACTGTCATGCACAATCCATCTTTCAGTTGCCTGTTGCTTCACCACAATTTAAAATAACTCAATATTGGAAAAAATCCTCAGAATCTCTAAAAGAAGCAGATGATGGATCCTTGCCACCAGCACATTTACAAAGTAAGTAACTGAGTTCTCATTTCAAAATATCAGTTTCCTTTTTCTTAATCCAAAGTTACAGAGAATTTTAACAACACATTTTGTGGCAGTTTTTGCTTTCATTTTTTGTTTTTTGTTTGTTTTTGTTTGTTTGTTTGTTTGTTTTTTGTGTTGTTGTTGTTTTATATTTTGTTTTGTTTTGTTTTGTTTTGTTTTGTTTTGTTTTGTTTTGTTTTGTTTTGTTTTGTTTGTTTTGTTTTTATAAACAGAAACACATCCTAAAAAAGGCATGTCTTCTGCTTCTGGTTCCTGTGTAGAGCAGCTGCCATCCCACTTATTGAGCTGCTCACACAGAGCCTGGCAGCTCCTGGCTCTGCAGGGCTGAGGCTTTTCCCCACTGCTGGGCACAGACTGATGGAGCAGCACTGCTGAACACGGGGACACACAGAGGGAGCAGAAGCAGCTGCCTTTGCCCACCTGAAGCTCCAAGGCCCAGACTGTGAGCAGACAGGGCTGGAAGAGACTGGCAGGCTCCCTGTTTGCTGTGCTGCCCCACTGGTGCCCGGCCCAGCTCTGCGGGAGGCAGAGGGAGAACAAGGGGCAGCTCCCTGCCAGCCCCAGCCCAGGGACCCCTCCAGCCCCGGGCCTTGGGGCACTGTCAGCACCCGCTGCTCCAGCCACCGCTTCTGCTGGCCCTGACAGCAACAACCAAATGGTGGCTGATCCCCAGGGAGCAGCAGCAGTGCCTGGATCTGATCCCTCACTCTGGGGCACGGCTGCACAAATGACCCCCACAGCAGCAGCAGCAGCAGCAGCACATGGAGCTGACTTTCAGCACAGCCCCTGCCACTCTTCCCTCCCGTGTGCACTGGTGTCACAGCAGCCTGAGGCACCTGGGAGCCCTCAGGGCCAGCAGGGACTTGAGATGGCAGCCCTGGGCTCCTGGAGGTTGTGCAAGGAACAGAGGTGGGGACTCCCTCTCCACGTGCAGCTTCCAGATGGAAAAGGCTGCTGTGAGCAGGCAGCTCCAAGGGCAGAGAAAGGAGGGTCTCGACCCCTGGATCTGTGCCAGTTCCACAGTGCTGGGCAGCAGCCACCGAACACAGGGGGCACAGGGGGCACAGCAAGAGGGACAAAAGCAGGCAAGGTTAGAGACTGGGAAGAGCCAGACCTGGGAGCAGGAACAGCTGCTTCATTGCACTCTTGGAGAAAGCTCTTGGCTGCTTCAAAGCGCTGAAAGGCGGGAAGGGCAGAGAGGAGGCCACACCAAACAATGCTCCTGTTTTCACAGCCTCCCCTCTCAGTGTCCCAGAAGGAATTGCATGAACTGTATTCTTCTCTGTGAGTTGTCTCGTTCAGTGTGAGCGGCTCAGCACCAGGAGCTGAAGGAGCTGAAGCCTTAGGCCTCAAGAGCTGAGCAAGATGAAATGTTTTGAGCAAAGCAATGCTGCTAACATGGACCTGGCTGAATCCAGCAGATGGAATCCTGGAATTATGGAATCCTTTCTGTTGGGAAAGACCTCTGAGCTCATGGAGTCCAGCCGCTCACCCAGCAGTGTCAAGCCCAGCACTAAACCACGTCCCTCAAGTTCCAAGGCCTGGACAACAGGCCCTGAGTGAGGCCTGAACAACAGGCCCTGTGCCAAAGGAGACCTCTGGATGAACCTTCCAACCAAAGGTTATCCTTGTATCTGCTCATTAACGAAATAAGAATGGACATTAGCGCTTAAGGGTGTATCCACTTGTTAGTGGAACATATTGACCTTTCTATGCTTAGAAGCTAGAAAAAGCCATTAAATCTGACATCTGGCCTTGTTTTGGGGCTGTATGGTCAGCATCAGCTCCCTTGGTTCCTCCTTGAGCCCTGGCCAGGCTTTAGGTGAAACCCCAGAGGAGAATGAAAGCAGATGTTCCTGCACTAGAAGTGCTGTCAGTTTGTTTATTCAGCACTGTCAGAGCTGGGCCCTCTCACAGCCAGGTTGGAGCCTCACCTGGGGCTGGAGGCACCTGCAGGAATTCCCAGTGTCCAGGAGTGGCTCTGCAGTCCTTGGCTGGGACAGCTTCCCCCAGCTGATGTGTGGATGTGGGTGATGGGAAAGTCTGAGGGGACCTGGTGCTGTCTCTTTCTTAATCACTGCAGGCAATGTTTGGTAGTGATGATTGGGTGCATTGCTGAGCTTCTCCTTTGCTGATTCTTTGCACTTTTGCATTATAATAAATCACAGAATTCCTGAACTTTGTGTCTGTGTCTTTGGTGCTGACCCTGCTCACCAGCAGAACAGACACTGCGGCCCCACAGCGCCAAAGGTGCCATGGACACTGCGGGCCTGGTGTGACCAAGGGTCACTTGTGTCACTCTGTCACCAAGGACACCTCTCTGCCATTTCAGGACCTCTTAGAACCGAGGGGCCATTGTGGCACTGCAGGACCTCATGAAACCAAGTGGACCATAGTGACACTTTGTGGTCTCATGGAACCAGGATGAAATTGTTACATTGCAGGGCCCCAAGGAATCAAGCAGCCATTTTTCCTCTTCATGGCCTCATGGAACCGTGGAGACCATTGTGACACTGCAGGAACCTGTATACCAAAGTCCATTGTTCTCCTCTGGCTGGCACTGCAGAGTCCAGACTCTCCCTGCCCCTGTCCCAGCCCCACAGAGCAGCAGAGTCAGGTCTGGCCCTGCAGCAGGGACTGGAGGCCATGGGGCTCAGGGACAGGGACTCTCTCTGCTTCCTGGAGATTTTCCCCCTGCAGGTGTTTCCCTGTGCCTCATCTCT